>JBAMYA010057786.1:0-29205 GCA_037176975.1 Arrhamphus sclerolepis | reverse complement strand
CTACCACCACGTCCTCCCGACCCCACCCCACACCACCCCTTTTTTTTATGCAGTTTAATGTCTCATTATACTCTATATACACAATAAACAATGCAAGTTCAAAAATAATTCATGGAAGGAATTTATAAACCAACCTTTACAACAGCTCAAAAAAATAAAAAAAATCAATGTAATGTTTAAAGAATATGTAACAATTATGACACAGATAAGGAAAAATTACATAATGCACAAAACACACAATTAGGGGAACAATTTACAACAAGCTCATCAAAGCTGGGCTGAGCTGAGCTGGTAAACTTGGAATCAAAATCTTTAACTTTCACCTGGAAATGGTCCTCCAAACTAAAGAGCGCAAGGACCAGGACAGATTAAAGCCAGCATCTGCGTTGAGTCATAGATGGATGTTCAAGAGCAACAACTCAAAACAATCAAGGATGGAAGACGAATTGCTCATAACACCATCGATCATCAGGTTCTCCCACAAAACTGACAGAGGTCGTTCGCCAGCATTGCCTAAACACCATTGTGAAAGTCTTTCGAGGATGCTCTGCATCCATTGGTACTGCCTCTTACAAATGAAAAGTGGAGACCTGAAGAAACAGACTGATTCTTTGTATGAAAGAGGGAAAGAATTAAGACGGCTGGCCAAGCTAACCTATGCTGCCATTAAGATGACATATTTTTAATGGAAGGGCTTTGCTTATTTCAGCAAGACAATACCAAAACATATTCTGGAGGTATTACAACATTGTGACTCCATAACAGAAGTGGGCACTAAAGTAGTTCACATGCAGTCCAGACCTGCTATTTTTGAAGCATCTTTAAAATGGAATATATGACAAAAGGGGCCAAGAACTGTTGAGCGCCTTACACGCTTCATCAAGCAGAAACGGAAAAAGAGTTAGACGTCAGAGAAGCTGGGCTCCTTAAATGTGAAGCGACACAATGGTCAACATGCCCTCGTCACAGCTTTTTTTATTTTAAGTACCGCCAGTGGCATCAACTCTTCTGACGTCTCAGTCATCCAGGTCACAGTAATTCTCAAATGTTTGAATCAAGGCAAGTGGACTTCCTTCTCTTGGTTCTAGAACAAGTTTCACCTTCCATCATGAAGGATTTATCAGTTTAAACTGACCGGTGGGAAGTTTTGAGCTGAAAAGCTGTTGAATTCCTATAAAGTGATGACGTCCGATTTATGCTACATTTCTGAGCATGAAAGAATGATCTGTCTTTGTACTATTTTAAGTTAAATGAAGGGCTCAATTACCTCACGTCATCCTATTTTTGTCTTTATTTACACTTTAATTTAGTTAGAAACGAGACTGTGCCGTCAGCAGCGTAAAGCTTATATATGATGAATAATCCTAATGTAATTTAATGCATTTCTCATCTGTGCTGACTTTGCAGATTACATAGTTACAAATACGTGCACGCTGGGAGGCTGAGCTGCAGACATAACTTTCACAGCAGCCGAATCTTCTCCTCTGGTGAGACAAGGTGAAAGAGGAAGAGAAAGAGGAGGAGGAGAGTTCTGCTGCCTCTGCATACTTGGAGCCTTTAGCAACGTAGCACCGGAGGAGTGGAAAAAGAGGAAAAACAGAAAGCCTCTGACATCCATCATTGGACATGAATGGACTGTCTTATCACCAGTGTGATGAGCAATTACAGAACTCACACGTGCATCATCACCGGCTTTAAACATGATTTATTGTTTGTTTACTGCAGTCGACTGTGCTTGAAAGCAGCAGGAAGCTCTCTCCGTTATCAAACGCTTTACAGTCTGCACATCTCTGTTGCTGCGTTTGTCTCAAATGCTGCTGAGGAAGGAAGGGACGGGCTGTAATTTCCCGTTCTAACAAAGCGCAGCTGATAACATATCACAAATATGAGCTGCAGAGTGCTAATGAGCAGAGCCAGAGTGTGTGACCACAGAGCAAATCTTCAAACACACACACCCCAGGCCTAACTCAGTCACATCGCTGTTTCCTTCGATGGCACGTGCCGAGTTATGTAACTACTGGATCATGTGTAAGGAGGAGAAAAGCAAGAGAGAGGTGAGAAAAAGAGAGAAAAAAAGAAACATTACATGTTCTGCTTGTGTGTTTCTGCTCTCTGGACATCTCTGTGCTGCTCTGTGATGTGTGAATCACACTCAGTGACATCACCATGTCATCCATCTGCGCTGATGCACTTCACATGTTTGCAGGGTCATAATAAGCACACGAAGTCAGTAAATTGCACAGCTGACAGCACAGAGGTTGCATAACCGCATCATTTCTGGGGTAAAATAACAACTCAGCAAGCAAGCGTTTTGAGCAACTAGACTCTAAAATCTGACCCCAAAGCCTGAAATCTCTGATCCTGGCTAAAGAGGTTTCGTCTGGGCCTCCCTAATCAGATCAGCCGGGGGAGGGGGGAGATGTTTAACGACTTCAGTCTGAATGCTGATAAAGAAGGACAAAAATACTGAATACATGCAGTTAAATCCACCTGTCTCTGTTCTTGCTATGGCTATGCACAATGCTATGATGAGACGCAAAGCTGCTTTAGTTCTCTGGGTCAGCAGGTAATCAGAAGATGGGGTGATGCTGAGGCCGGCACTGCAGAGACAGAGACAGAAGACACACTCGCCAGAGCTCTCAGCTCTCCTATGAGACGCACTAACTCAATGAAAGTGCATCCATTTAAGTCATTATTGAGAGATGCATTTCCTGCCTAGACGTGGAGGATGCAGCCTTATCCTGTGGCTGAATTCCTGTTATGTATCATTAAATCTCTGAGGAATTTTCACTCAGGTGAAGCCTGCTTATTTTCATGTGAAAAGGCCACACATCCTAAAAATTGATCAGAACCTCTGGATCTTCCAACCAGATCCACAATGTATCAGAATGTAGCATATTTGATAGAATATGAAACATAAAATGAAGCAAGAGAGGAGTTGAGAGGAGTGCCAGGATAGTAGCCCTAACAGGGGCAGCAGACAGCTGGACTATTCTGAGAAACACGCTGACATGGATCAGAATAATTGGAGGGGGAAGAAGGCAGAGATGAAGGACTTCCAGCTGTCCATCTCCTTCAATCAGCACCGGTGGACGGACTCCAGCTCCACAAACACGAGACGGGATAAAATGATGGCTCACCTTGCTCCAGATCCCGCTGATCGTACCATGGCTCCTCTTCCTCCGTGACAAACTCCTCCATCCTCCCCGCACGAAGCATCGGTGCCGGTGAGCGTCGTTCCCACCGGAGATGCGAACTGCTCTGCTCTGCTCTGCCACACAAACACACGCACGCACGCGCATGTGCGCGCACACATGCACGCACGCACTTGCCCGGAAGTGACAACAAACAATAGAGGCGCTCCGTCAAGACCCTTACAGATAAATTACTTAACGACAAATCCTAAATCCCAGCTGTGCACCTGCTTCATGGACCATCCGCTGATGTGAACATGCAGAAGTTCCAAATTCAAAAAAAAAGAAAGAAAAGAAAAAAGAAAAAAAATGAAATAAAAGAGTCAGGGCAGCGGCTGGTGGAGGATGACACTGATTTGTAGCAGCGTCCTCGTGGAGGCAGACAGACTGACGGACGAGTGAGCAAAGACTGGTGCTGCGTTCAGGGGCTGTTTAAAAAAACCTCTTTTTTTTCAAATCTGTCTTTTTTCCATGGATCACTGTTTTTACTTTTAATATGCTCAACTAAAACTAGGGTATTTTTCTTTGTTTTCTTTGTTTTTTGTTTTTGTGATTTCTCCAATAAATGGGAAACAGATTAGGTATATATGGTTATTTATATAATATTTCGATAATAATAATAATAGCCTACCAATAATAAAAACGTTAAATCATCATACAGAAACCAAACTTGGTTGTTAGATCCAAATCCACCCACTGATCTCTGAAAAATGTTATGACCTCTGCAGACTTCTGGGTAGCGATACCAGTGTGTGTGTGCTCTCCCACCTTTTCAATTGTATGAAAAGTTCTTGGAAAAAAAAAAATTGATGGAACAATCAGTTTTAGAGTTACCTGAAAATATTATTTTCAATGTGGCTGAAAGTTATTCCTGTGACGTAATGATTTAAAATTGACTAAACCTCATACAGATAATCAACATAAGATCAGTTGGGAACATTCCATTTAAATTTTTTTTTTTTTTTTTTGCTGGCCATAGAAGTGTAATTAAACAAATCAGTCAAAGAAATAAGTGGTATCAGTTTTTTCTGTTGATATTTTTACAATGAGCTTATTTCAATCTAAAGTTATGAGGCTGTAGTTTATGGTCAAATTTAAGAAGATATCTTTATGGAATAGAGCTTGCATTGTGAGGCGTGGCGGCCATTTTTGCAGCTACGGAATGGTTACATCTGTGTGAGATTTCAGAGTAACAGGGATCCTGTTATGTGCCACTGGGGGTGAAATGTGGACGTTTTATCACAAAGCTATGTTGTTCAACTGGATGGTGATTCAATGTTTGCCAATATCACAAAGTCTCCCACAATCCAGTTGTGATCCAGTTCAGTTCAGAAGGGAACGACTGATATGAAGTGATGTCACATGTTAACTGTGTACAGTTGCTTCCATTCATTTCAAATCACAGCAAACAGATAAAACATCATCTCACACTTGTAGTTGTTGGTTCTACGAGACAGCTAATTGGCAAAACAATATTTTTCTTCAATAAAAATAGACAAAACATGATAATATGTTGAAGAAGATTACATGTTGTATTGATACAATTGGATGATTCATGATGAAATCAATGTCATGATGTAGACCGATGCATCATTACACCACTACCTGCTACCTCTGCTGAAAAAGTGTTTTCTTGTTTGCAGTCTGAGTGCATGTACTACCGAGCAGTTTGAGAGTCAGATCTCTGGAATCATGTGCAGTTCAGTGGGTGCAGGATGTACACATCTTGAGAACAGCAGGCTCTTCTTAGGTAGTCATTTGAACACAAATGTATGGTGTCACTCACATTTTAATTTGTGTTTCTTCAGCATTTGTTTTCAAAGTCTTGCACAGCTTTTACTACATAAATGAATGTGCACGCGAGAGAAAAGGATTTTTGCAAAAAGCACAACAGATCAAAGTACAAACAACTATATTTCAGTTCTTTTGATCACAACATTGTTTTGTAGAACGGAGTCAAGAAAGAACAAAACTGCAAACAAATCAGAAAACTGAACCCACAGTGGCAATCTACAAATGACAAAACAGGAGCGCTAAAGCAAAGAGTCCATTAGTAAACAAACACTGAAACCAACATAATAAAAATCCTGATAAGAAAACTGAGCAAGACTTCAATTTTACATAAATTTTCTAGTGATTAAATGTGGTCACATATCATTTAATTATAATCAAATTAACTCTATTATTATCTGCAGAAAACTGATATACACACTGATGCGTGATTACACAGAAATACAACTGATGCACAAATAGTCTTAAAAATGAATCACAGATGCTTAGTTCTGTATAAGGTCTTTTTTTTTAAATAAATAAATTGTTTCCCACGGGTAAATTATTTTTTTTTTAAATTGAACTATGAACAGCAATTTTAAATTACAGATGTTGAGGATACTGACTAAAGTAAAAAAGTAAAAACATGGATTGTAACAGTCCACAGATTTGGAGCTGAAACCAGAATACAATGTATCTGAGCTGACCTGATTTTATTGCACTCACCTCGAAGAAGCTATTATCAGACTCAATACTGTAATTTCCCAAGACTTCCTGAAAGCACCACCCCTGGTGGTGATGTCACTGCTTTTGATCCTACTCTCCCCACTCACTAGTGAGTTCAAATGAGGACTTCAGAAGACATCATCAGGAGACAAAATAAGGGACATCTGTCAACACAGGCCATACTTATGGTCAGCATAAACTTTATTGTAAACACTAAGGAGCAAACAGAGAAACAACTGCAGCTGTTGAGACTGAACAGTCAGGTGTCTGTATGTCCATCAGCTCTTCAAGAAGTCCTGAGGGTTTCTTCTTGACTGTGGAAACGGACACTGTGGCGTTTTAATGTCCTGACAGGCACTAAAACTAAAACAGGGGATACAGGAAAGAAAAATACCCCAAGACAGGTTTTCTCATTGCCAAGAGTTGAAGTAAGGTACAACTTAAACCACATCAGCTTTCAATTAACATCCGTACGAGTGGCTAAATCCCACTTCATCTTTTGCGTCTATATTTTGGTTCTTTTTTCAAGTAGCAACAAACATTGAAATACAAACAACTATTGAAATATCTCTTAGGGCCCCAACACAGAGGGGCCCTACTCCAAATTATGTACCTGTAAATATACAGAAATGAATCATTATAAGTCTAAAGAATCACTGAGTGTTGCAATGTCACCCCAAAGTTAAAACTTCAGAACTCAAAATGTATCTGTATCAAAGCTTTAGGATTTTTGACAGTTGAAGTTTTCACGTTCTCATTTTATTAAAGAAAACTTATTAGATGAATGAAGGTGAGGTAAATTTTTGTGATCTCACTGTCAGCCACATGCACAGTGATAACAGTTAGTTGCCCCACACATACGCGGTCCTGAGAAGAGAAGCCTCATAAAGCTCTCTATTACCACCATTATGAGATCAACAACGTCCTGCAGATTCTAATTCACTATTATGATAGTAAACATGTTAAAGATGCTACCTGCTAAACATCACAATGCAAGTCCACTGACATACTTTCTTTCTCACCAAAGCTGTTCTGACTTTTCACAGAAACATTTAACCCTTAATGATGCACTGAGTAACTTGTCATTCCTTAACCAACCATGTTTGTGAGAAAAGTCGGTTGGCATGTAGCTCCAAGTACCACTTTGTCCAGATGCGATAGAGAGCTGCTAGCACGGCGGCGGTGTTAACTCTTCCCGGCGTCATTTAGTCTGTTTATTTCAGTTTTGTTTGCAACTCAAATGGAGATATTTTAAATAAAGGTTAACAGCAAGTGTGAGTGCAGACTGACGTTAAGAAGATACGACTATACTTTATCCACAAACCCAAGCAGAAAGTTAAAGTTTTCAGTTTTTGGTACATGAGTCTGAAACATTAAGAACACTTCGTCGAATGAGGTGCAGAGAGCTCCATGAGGCTGAAACAGAAGCTGTCTTTTTTTATTGCTTATTTATTTAGATAAGCTACTATAGCAGGAACTGTCCCGTAAAAAGAAGCCAGAACCCTTTCAGAAGATGTAAACCTAGTTTTTGGGTTGCTGTACAAAAAGTGAGACAATGCCAAGAGAGGAGAAGCTTACAGGTACTGATAAAAAAAAAAAAAAAGTGTTTTGACTACATTTCCCATCACTCCCTGGTCTCTTTGGTTTTACAGTTGTTGTGTCTTTTAAGATGCTTCCAGTCTTCCTCACTCTCACATCGCTGGACTGTGCTGAAGAAGTTCTTGATGAGAGCCTTGGCTTCAGCTTTAACTGAGGAGAGACAAGAGTGAACAAGAAGCCCACGGCATGGACTGATCGAGGCGCTTTAGGTTACGTTTATGCTCTTCTTACCTTGGTCCTTTCTCCAGCTCTTATCCTCTGCAAGGAGGTGCGACAAGTAGCGAGCAAACGACTTAAACAGCTCCTATAACAGAACAAATTCATCCGCAAAATAAATATCTCATACATGAAAATTCATTTCACACAGTTTTAATGCAGACCTAAAATGACACACCTTGGTTGCAAACTTTCCCTGAGTGTAAAATGGGTCCAGACAGCGGACCACAATATCAGCGGCTTCTTTCAGCGTCACAGGTGTCGGTGGCTTTCTGAGCGGCATCACGGCCCTCTCGCGCACGTGAGGGTTGAATGTCACCCTTCTGCTGCTCTTGTCTGCGGGCCGACTGCGCTTCGCTGGAGGAGAGGACTCCCTCTTCTCTGTCACATCCTCTTTCACCTGGAACCATACACAACGCTGCATTTACAACGGGAAATATCTCTGGTAGAGAGGTTGTATTTAATCATCATTTAACCGACATAATTTTTTTTGGGAACCAAATAAACTGAACACTTGTGAACATAGTTAGGACGCTAATAATTGTGATAATATCTGTAGTTCTTGCTGCCTTTAAACACGACATTCAAATTCAGGTTTATGCAGTATCATGCACTGAGCAGGAGGCAGCTCCACATTTCTCCCATCAGTCTTTGGAGACCTACCTCATTTAAAGATGCAGCAGCTACTTCTGGAGGTTCATTTTGTCTGTGTGAAAAAATAAAAATATCATTAGAGATGTTGAAGGGCTTTTCTGGCAAAGGTGGATGATTTTGTGAATTGAGGGAAACATTACTCTGTTGTGGACCTCATCTGGGGTGATGTGTGATGACACAGATTCAAAATCTCCTCTTCTTCCATTTTCTCCATTTCATCATCAGTTATAACTATCACCTCACTTTTAGGTTCTATTAGGATCACATCCTCGGTCTGTAAAACTGCAGGGCTGCTGTCTTCAGCCTCCACATCAGCAGGTGAGTGCTGCTCCTGGCTGATGTTCTCTTCAGAGACCACAGCAGGGGAACAAGATGAAGTGCTATCTGCTTGGCAGGGTATCTCTGCCTCATCGGGGCTCTTCTCCATTGTTTGTTTCTTTGCAAAGTATTGAGAAATGTTGCGGGAACTCTTCGCAGCGTCCGCCAGCTTCTGCTGCTTCTTGCTCAGGGCTCTGCCTCCTTTAGTCGGGCTGCTGAGGGACACACCGACGGCGGGGGCTCTGGCTTCGGTGGACGAAGGTATACTCAAAGTCATTCCTGTGTTTGTGTCTTTCATATCAAACTCTCCTGAGCAGTCACTGAAAAATCCATCGCTCTTTTTCCTTTTGTTGGACAATGTGTTTAACATGGAGGGGTCCAGCAGATTCTTGGCACTCTGGAAGGTGTTTGAAGAACCCCTCTGGCCTGCTCCGACTCTCTTTCGCTTCATCTGGGAGGATAGCAGAGAAAAGGGAAGCGTTAGTGGTCTGCAGGCAAAAGAGTCTTCTTCGCCACACTTTAAGGGCGGGCAGGTACGACTGCGTAATAAAACCCTTACTGAGTAGATTTCCGATGCAGAAGTGAAACCCTGCAGCTCTTCAGGATATAAGGAAGAAGTGGAAGAGACATCCTCTGCGAGTCTTGTCTTAGCGTCTCTGCTGCTGCTGCTCTTCTCCTCCATTGGAGCAGGTGCTGCTTTCATCAACTCTGATACCTTCAGAATACAAGATTAGTTCTAAGTAAACGTTCAAAGTTTTACTGTGTAAAAAAAATCTGCAGCTACCTTCTTTAAAACAGAAGCTTTGTACAAATTGCTGGATTTGCTGTTTTTGAAGATCTCGTGTTCAATTCCGACGGCCAACGCCAGGTTGTCACAGCTGAGAGATAAATGACACATGATGAACAATGTACACTTTCCTGGAGTGAAACTGGAAAGAAAAAACAACAACAAAAACTGTAAAACTGTAAAACTCTCACGTGAATGCATCTCCTGCCCCCTGCTGGCCTTGCAGAGCCTCCTGCAGACGGTACAGGCAGTGCTCTCTGGTCTGAAATGTAACATGAAGTTCATTAATAACCCACCAGCTTCAATTAAAAAGATATTTTACTACATACTATATTTTAAAACAGATTTTTACAGAATTGCAGCAAAAAAATAAGTCACCAATGAAAATGATTTACCTGTAAACTGTTTATTTATAAATAATTTCAAAATAAATCATTTAAATCACACTTTTTTTTTTTTAAACACTGTGACAGAGCAGCCTCTGTCAGAGTCATTTATGTTCATTCATTGTATTCATGGTCTACAACGGTGTTGTATGTTGTGACTTTTAGATTCTCGGTCTCACAGAAGGTGCACATACTGATACTTGTGTTTATCTATGCAGACGCTGTAACTGGGAAGCTGCCTGACTGCCTGGCTGAAGAGCTGATTGTATTATTGGGAGCATCTAGAGTACTGCGATTCGCTGATTACTTGACCAGGGGTGGGGTCAGTAGTTTATATAAGGGGAAATGGTTCAGTTGTGAGGATGGGGAGAGGTTGACTCCAGCACCTCTCTGTTTAAGTTATGTTGAGTTTTGTTGTTGTTGTTTTTTGTCTTATGTTATCCAGGCCTGGTACACATTAAAACTTTAATTTTCACCCACAAGTCTGTCTCCTGTCCAGTCCGTCATGTTGACCGACAACTAGCTTACATACGATCCCACCTGGTAACAAACACATTTACCTCAGCACTGTTCACAGCTCATGACACTCTAGTCACAGAGTTCCTGTAGACTCGTTAATGAATGCAGCAGTTATGAGGAATGTGTTTGCAGCGTTCAACTTTTCTCTCTTACTTTCACAGTGAGCCGCGGGATCCTCTGACTGCTGGCCTCTCTGAGTGGGCAGCTGGCATCTGCACATCAGGATACACTGGTTATATGACAAATCAGCCGTAAGAGTCACTAATGATCCCCTCATTCCTCTACTGTTATTACCTGGAGGAATAAAGTCTTCTCTTTGACTGTCTGAAGTCTGAAGAAACACGAGCATCAACAGAAGTTAGTGTTTCTGGAAGACACTGACATTCAGCTGCACATTGCAAATCAGACACTTTAACATTTACTACTGAGACTTTGGACAGAAAACTGATTAATAAAATGTATCTTTAAAGTTTATGAGGACTTGAATAAAAAGGTTGTTATCTTGCACGACCATAACAATTATTTATCCATTCTCACCCCTCTGTAAGCTTGAATGAATGAATGAATAGAACTTTATTTATCCCTTGAGGTCTCCCTCAGGGAAATTGTGGAGCTTGTCCTCATAACCAGTTACATTCTAACAAACTGCACTTAAGACAAACCAGCTCAAGATTTTTTTTTTGTTTGTTTGCACATTTAAAGTTTACAAACTGTTTAAACTATTGAAGTAAAAGTGGGCTCTGTTCTTTGTGTTTTATAATAAAGACATTCCTGCTTGTTTTTGTTCTGAGGTAAACTACTGAACATCAGCCTCCACTTGGAGCTGCAGAGGAACAGTTTTACCCAGAAACTGCCAGTTCCACTGAACATGTGGGACTGATCTAGCAATATACAGGGCCCCCCTTCAGGTCTTGGTGCCATTCAACAGCTGGCGTGCAGATGTGCAAAGAAGCAACACAAAACACCCTGTGGAATTATTTTTCCTTAAAAATGAAAGCTGTGCGTGATACGTGCTGCAATGGCCGTGGCGGTTCACCTTCCGAAGGTTCATCTGCTTCTTGAACATCTCTGAAAACTCCTTCTTCCGCTTTCTGACCTCATCTTCGCCACTGTCCGCCTCCCCTTCATCATATCTACATGATGTGACATCAGAGTTCATCAGATTTAAGTTGGACTTGTCACATCAACGTTGTAGACGCTGCCAATGCAGGTGTCTTGCCTTTCAAAGCCGTAACCCTTCTTCCCTCCTTCGTAAAGATCCAGCTGAAAGCCGAAGGGTCCTTTGGGCTCCTTGTTCTGAGCTGCTGCGGTTTTGGTGCTGAGTGTAGCGGCTCTTTCCAGCTGGGCTCGCACAGTTTTGGGGTTACGGCAGTAGTCACAGGCGCCTGCACAATTTGGTGTCTTATCTCCAAAAAACTTGGAGATGGTGGCATGGCGACAGCTAACAGGAGAACAAGAGACAGTACGGTTTAATCACAGTGGAATACGGATACAGTTTTCAGAGTGAGCAACAAACATCACTGCATCAGACACAGATCAACCAGCTGTTGTTATAAAAGTCGCCACTCTTTTTCTTGTGAAATAATAATAAAAAGGAAAAGAAGTTTCAATGAAGGATGTGGAGAAAGACTAAGTTCCACACAAGGACTGTGAATTTCAATTCAATTTTACTTATATTCTGTCTGTTTGCAACAAAGTTGTCTCTAGGCGCTTCTGACCTTTTTAAGACTATTAAGAATGAAATTTAAGATCTATATAATGACATCACCATTCCCAGTAAATGGCTCTCTTACATACTAAGCAGTAGGCTTCAAATAGCTGTGAGCAACTGGCCTTAACTAAGCCCTAAATTCAGTTTTTTCAAGATAAGTATCACTAAACTTTCACTTCCCAACTGCTAAAAAACAAGCTGATTGATTGGCTGTTGTATGCTGGTCTCATTTGGCGAGCCTCCTGCTGAGAGCCAGCTGGGTAAAGGAAGACATGAGGAGGGAGACAGGACAGTGAAGATGAAGGACAGAGAGGAGAGGCACAAAAATATATAACATGTGGTATAAAATATACAAACATCTGTTATAGGAATAAGTGGTGATCGAAGGGTCAGACTGCAGGTCAGCCACACCAGTGGGCGTTACACATTGGAATCCAGTTAACAGGTGACATAAGAGAAGGAAGAAATAGTGACTAAGAGAAATGACTTTCAAAGAGAAAACAGCTTTTAGGGCAGGCAAAGGCACACATGGAAACTGAAGAGAACGACTGAATGTGCCACTGAAAAAGACCACTAAAGAGTAGAAAACAACAGACCTGAGGAAATCGACAAGAACAGAGAGGTTAGAGATGAGATGGCTCAAACCGAGTGAAAATTAAGAGCAGTCTCAAAGAGAAAAGGAGCATTTGCAACATTACACTTTTCCTCGTGTTCACATAAACCATCATCAGTGTATATGGAAGCATTCTCTGATCTCAACCGCAACTGAGCCCGTCTCATCTGGATCAAACGCTGCGCATCTCAACAGCAAAGAAATAGTCCAGTCTGGGAAGGGACATGTTAAGTACAAACATACATTTAAGTTAAAGTTAAAAGAGCCTTAATTAAAATAAATGAATGGGGTAACTGGCAGTAGTTGTTTCAGTGTAGAATGTTGTGATATATGTTGTGTTACTGGTTGCAGACACCCTGAAACAAATCTTTTATCATTCAGTTTCCACTTTGTGTTTAAAATGATTTCTAATAAAGCTGGTTCAGCCTTAAGCTCTGTAGTGAATACAAGTTATTTGTAACGCTAATCCCTTCCAGACAACGTGACCAATGATTAAAAGACGATCCTCGAAAGTATAAAAGCATGCACGGGTCTTTCAAAATCAGTCACATGTAGCTCGGTTGGGGTAGCCTGAGGAGAAGGCTGGGCGAGGCCCAACTGCCTCACATACTAAAACACAAGACCAAACATGCTTATAGGTAATTAAAAAAAGAAAAAGAAAAAAAGAGTAATCTGCACACTGACATGAAGCAAATCCCAAATCTGACTTCATGTCATTGTGATTATTTTATTACTAAGTAACACCACACAAAGTACTTGCAGATAGACACTTTAAAACGGGAGTTATTTCCAAACCTGAAAATCCTCCTCAAAGACAAAGAAAAAGAGAGAGCAAATCTGTCCTCTGCTGGACAGAAACTGAAAGGCCTGCAACGATTTAAATTGCTGAATATTGAGTACAAGTTGAAACGGAAGCTTGTTTATAACTGAAACTGTTACAAATGGTTAAAACGTAAGGTAATGATGGGAGGCTTCCACTGACCTACTTACATTAATTTGCATGTAACGTGTGGACTGATTCCTTCATTTACCTTTCTTGCTCACAAAACGACACCATGGCTTCAAAGTCTGTGATGGCAGTTTTGTCTGACTCTTTTGCAGAGCCACGTTTTTCCTGCAGACAAGTTGAACAGATTTTCACAAAACTGTGAACTGATGGGAGAAGCTTTTATGTGGCGTGCTCTCTTGTTAATCGGACCTGTTTCCGGGTGACCTCCTGGCGAATCAGGAAGTTTATTTGCTCCTTATCTTTTGGGGAGTAGTATGTGCGACAGGAGGAGGGCAGACCATCTCTACCTGCTCGCCCAGATTCTTGGTAGTAACTGGCAAGAGACTTGGCGAGGTTCCAATGTGCTACAAATCTGCAAAAAAATAGTAACATACACAATCAACAACCAAAATAATCGTCTAGCAAATATGAAAAGCTCAGATCTGTTGCCTTACCTGACATTAGCTTTGTCCACTCCCATACCAAAACTGATGGTGGCAACAATAACCAGCACCTTCCCCTGCATCCATTCATTCTGCACCTCCGTGCGATCTCCTGCCTTCAAACCTGCAATAGCAGATGTCACTTTAACACAAATTATTTTGCAGTTTTCCAACCTCACACACACACACAGACTCCTAAACGATCTCACCTGCGTGATATGGCTTGGCCAAGAGCCCAAGTTTGGTCAGCTGGTGAGCCACAACTTCACAGCATTCTCTGGTTCGACAGTACACAATCCCACAGCCCTGTTCACAAAAACTGTAGTTAAAACAAACCCTGTGTATATTTATATGTATCAGAAACCTCTAAAATATGTAATGAGTAAAGAAGAAGCTTGTGTTATGTAAGAACAAAAAGCATTTCTTGTTCCAGCTACACGCTCTACTTTAAATTATTTATATCAAGTGTGCATAGAATGTGACTTTTGGCATCGCAGCTCAGTAAAATCTGGACGTGGCATAAATTTTATTTCTAACTTGCAATACCCTGCCTTCTGCTCGCACTTTACATACCTGACAACTGAATTTACAGGATTTTTCAGGCTGAAAACCTGCCTAAATAGAAGCCCTACACTTGTCAAAATTACACATCCACTAATCCTCAAAATTTAACATGAGGATTTATGTCAACTCCTTCGTACTGAAACTACACACATTTCAAGACAGTCATTCAGAATGGGCATCTTCTTAGAATGGGATGTTTTAAATAAGATTAAATTTGATAGCATATGTGTGTATATATATATATGTATGTATGTATATGTAAGTATAAAAGACTTATCAAAACTTAACATTTTAACCAAGATTAGAATGCTATCACTGAGATGCACAATTCTAACGTTTAAGACAGCAAAAACAAATCATAAAGTAAATGTATGAACATCTAGATAATGGCTCTCTTGCACAGTGTTTTATCAAAGTCTAAGACCTCTGATAACAGAGCCACCTCTTAGTTGACTGCAAAAGACATTCATGAATATTCATCAGCTTCTGTACAGATGGTGCACCTTGCTATTGTGCAGAGACAACAGTACAAATATGAGCTGCACAGAAGAGTCAACAAGAGACAGAGCACCCCAAACCTCTGTAGAAACCTAAGTGTCAAAATTTTGAAAGTTTTTGTTCATGGCCCTCACAGCTCATGCGACTGACACAGACTTCAAAAAAGGTGCATGAAAAACATCTTATATAATACAGAGCTAGAAACCCTGGAAACCCCCTAATAATAACAATGATAATAAAACACACGCAAAAGATTCTTAACTGAAACAAAAAATGTGTATAAGCTGGGATATTTGCCTCAGAAGGTGTTATAGTACCTATCATGCAAGGTGCCTTCACTTTGCTTTAAGTCCTTTTATTTCTTTCTTTCTTTCTTTCTTATTTACTCTTTGTATACCACTGTTTTCTGGCTCTAAAATGAATCGTTTTTGAAAGAATCACAAGCTCTGAAACGATTACATTCACTAACCTGTGCATTAGATCCAGTTTCCATTGCCAGGGCCTTCTTAATAAAGGCTTGTAGGTGGACATAAGGGTCTGGCAGAAGGTCTCTGAAGATCACATCATAGTACAAATTACTACGGAAAACAGGGGTAACAAAAGACAGCGGGGAGCACAGCCTCAGGGACTGAACAATGTCTTGTTGTACATTCTTGGGTGCTGTCGCTGTCAAAGCCAAACAGGGAACTCCCTGTAAGCGAGCCCGCAGCTCACCAAGCTTAAGATAGTCGGGCCTAAAATCATGTCCCCACTGAGAGACGCAGTGAGCCTCGTCCACAGCCAGGTAGGACAGCAGACCGCGGGAGCACATGTCTGTCAGGCAGGGCTGGAACGACGGAGAGGCCACCATTTCAGGAGTGATGTAGAGAAGCTTCAGCTTGGGGCTGCTGCTCCCCAGGTCAGCCAGGATCAGACGACGTTCACCCACTGGGAGCTTAGAGTTTATGGAGCAGGCAGGGATGTTAAGCTCCCTCAGGCGGTCTACTTGGTCCTGCACGAAAACAAAGGAAGGAGTAAACATATAAAATAGACTTCCTATAGTGGCTCAGAAACAAATACATAGCATATTTTCTTTTGCAATACAAAGTGAAACACACAGTAGATGGAATAGAAGAGAAACTAAACCATTACAGGCAAGAACATGTTAAAACATGATGTCAGTGTTAACAGAATTGCTTTGTTTCAGCCATGTCCTATAAACCTTCTTGCAGTCTGAGGTCTTCTGATCAGAACCGGTTAATGATTCTTTGCTCTCGATTCAGAACTTGAGGAGATAGAGCCTTTCAAGCAGTCGCGCCTAAAGTCTGGAATAAACTCCCTCTCAACTTTACGTTCGCTGGACTCTGTAGATGCTTTCAAAAAGCATCTCAAGACATTTTTATTCCTTCAAGCGTTTCACGATTGCTTCTTGTCTTAAGCATTTTATGTTTTACATTTTGTGTTATTCTTGATTTTTTTTTTTTTGTATTAGATTGTAATTATTTTACTTTGAAGCACTTTTTGACCACTGTCTGGGAAAAGTACTATATAAATAAACCTTACGTACCATTTCTTTCTGTTTTTTAAGTACCTTCTTAAATAATACCACAGCTGCACAACTCTATCTGACACAACTTTAAATAAGATTTCTACACAGAAACACCAGACTCTGGTCAAGACGTTTCACGGATTTGTACAGGGATCTGGCATCCACAAGATTCAGAGCCCAATTGAAGCAATAAGGAATGAAACACACCTTTCAAGGGGCTGGGTTCGTGTGTTCACATTCCAGACATAATAAAAAGTCTTTCCTTATGAGAGCTTTTCTTGTGGAAAAAGCTGTTTTCAGCATATCCGTGGAAAGAAAAAGACACCTGGACCTGTTATTTAGTCTCTCAACTTTGTACAGGACCTCTCAGGGTCTTTCCAAACATCAACCCTGTATCAAGTTTTTAACTGTTTTAATTGGGCCTGTCTCAACTAACATATGTCATACAATGATTACATATAAACAAGAGTTTATGTATTTTTCTCTATCACTGTTTACTACGGTTTTACTACATTTTGCTGTGATGCAATTCCAATTCACGTGCCTCTGGTTCTGAATCCTTCCAAGTTAAATTAAATCAAGATAAGACAGAAATAACACTATACGGTAACAAAATAGACAAAATGACATCCTTCATCCTTTTTCTGTCCATATCAGTGTTGCTGCTGTTGTTTTGTTTTTGTTTTTTTAATTTTTTCATTGTTGTTGTTACATTTAACAAATTAAAGTTTTGTTTCAGTTTTCTTAATGCCTTTGTAAAGTACTTTTGAGTTGCCTTTGTGTCTTAAATGCACTATACAAACAATCTTGTCCTTGCCTGAAAGAATACCTCAGGTCTCCAGGTTTTCCCACACAGTTAAAAATCTATTTTATGAAATAAACACAAAAATGTGACATAAACGACATGACAGACTGACCTGGATGAGGGCGATTAACGGGGATATAACCAGAGTAATGCCCGGAGCCAGCACCGCAGGGAGCTGATAGCACAGGGACTTCCCTGCTCCGGTGGGCATGCACACGAACACATCCCTGCCACCTGCAGCAAGACCACAGTCCACCACCATCATTATCGTCATTATCATCACCACGTCAACATGAATCTGCTGTCCGTTCAGTCCCTGGTTACCATCACTAACGTCCACAGAGCACGGAAACACTGTTTACCTCTGATGACTGTCTTCACCACGTCTTCCTGTAGTTTAGTCCTGAAGCCAGTGAAACCAAAGTGGGCCTTTAGAGCGTCTTTTAAACTTGCCATTGTATGGTTTTCTTTGAAGAACTCGTATATCTTGGCATGGTCGCACAACGATGACGTCAGGCTGAAACCGAAAGCCAAAGGTTTTGTTTGTTTGTGGTTTTTTTGTGACTGATTTTACGTAATGTCTTTATTTATAACAATTGCTAAAATGTTCTTTCGACTGTTTATTTATTTATTTTACTTTTTTTTTCTTTTTTGTTGTTCTGTTTAACTTCGAGCACTGATTGGTCCAGCTGGTCACACCTGCTAAATATAATCAAACGGTGCTTTACAAAATTTAAGTATATAGAAAACCGTCCCCTTACTGTTTACCACCATGAAAGGAAAATCATTTTAAAATGTTTACTTATATTAAACTCATAAATATATGTCAAAAACTATAGTTTTCAGAGTATATTGTGTACTATACAAATGAGAATTATAGGAAAGGAATAATTTTGTCTGGTGTAGGATTTGAGCTGCTCAACAGTCCTGAGTCTTTCTTGTTGTATTTTTCATTTCATAATAGCGCAAATTCAGTTGATGACTGCAGTGAGGTCAGTTAAGTACATAGACTTTTCAGTGAAGCCACATTTTTGTTATGGATGGAGTATGTGCTTTAGTATTGTCTTGCTGATATGTATAGATGCAAGGCCTTCCCTAAAAAGACTTTGTCTGGATGGAAGCACATATTACTCTAAAACAGTGTTCTTCAACCCTGGTCCTCGAGAGCCAGTGTCCTGCCTGTTTTAAATGTTTTCCAGCTCGGCCACACCTGATTGGATGGGCTTTAGATTGTCTTGAAGATTTACACAAGTCCGTCAATGACCCATTAATTAGAGACAGGTGTGTTTGAGCAGGGACATTCTAGCAAGCAGGACAGTGGGCCCTTGGGACCAAGGTTGAAGAACACTGCTATAAAATACATGTATACGTTTCAGCATTGGTTGTTTCCCTTTCCAGATGGAAGGTATAGCTTTCACAGTTTCTAAAAAAGAATTTCAAATTTCAATTTGTCTGGCCATTTTTCTGTCTTCCACTTTGACTCACTCCATTTTAAATGAGTTTTAACAGAGAAGATGGTGCCAGTTCTGGACCATGTTTACATATGGCTCTTTGCAAGACAGAGCTTCATCTTGCAGTTATGGACGGCAATGTAAATCTTGCTCTTAGACTGTGAATCATGAAATTGTTCCTTAGCTAATGCATTGATTTCCATGAAAATATCTTGCTTTTTTTTAATGCGGTGCTGTCTGAGAGTCTAAAGACTATAGGTAAATCTGGTCCAATTTGTAGATGCAGTTTTTATCAGCTGAGTTAAGCTGTTTGGGAGCCTCTCTAAGGTGTTCTTTTCATACCCAATCATGTCACCTGAATTGGTGCCAAATAACCCACTTTTTTGCTTGATGCTCCTTCTCATGTTAATCATGTATTTTTCTGGCTTTGCAATTTTTGTAAAACTTCTTGCTGCAATCATACTCATCATTTTTTTTTAAATCCTCAAATAATTCACTTTCAACATTTGAAAAGTTTTTGATGTTCTGTTTGGGAAAAAAAAGAGTTTTTGAGATTTTCAAATTACTTGAATTCTTTATTTACATTTTACACAGTATTTCAACTTTTTTAATATCAGAATAGTAAATCCACAGCTGTTCCTGGAGCACACACTTATTCTGGTACATAAAAGGTGTTTATCATTTTCTAAAGAGACATTTTAGTCATTACTAAATCTGCTGACAACAGCTCTTGAACTGGTTATTGTGGCTGCTGTGTTTTATACGTAGGGTGCAGTAAGTTTAGATTCTGCTACTCAGTTATGGACCTCAGTGTATGTTGTGTCAGTTACCTCAGTAACTGACACAGGATATGTTGTGTTTGGTTAAAATTGTGAAATCCTGCATGCAAGCTCCATAAACTGCAATTTAATAAAGATCTTGAGGAAAGAGTGTATTTCCAATTGAAGGATATACACACTGTAAGACTTCAGTCAATACTAGTAATACATCTATATATATATGTTCATGTGTCCACATGCTGTCAAATGTTATGAAGCTGAAGTTTTGGGTAAAAGGGGAAAAAAAAGTATGTTACATAAGTTTGAAATATAATAGATTCCTGTGAATCCTTAATACCAATCAGGTTTGTTTTGAAAGCATGAGAAAACCTGATCATTTACAACAAAGGCAGAAGCTTCTGAGGTCCAATCAGTTACCAAACCCAGGAAGTCCAAGTGTTGGGTAAATACTCACTTTTGGTGCGCTAGAAAAGACCTCAAGGTCTTCATGTGATCAAGACCTTATATCCAAAGATGTGACAACATGACAAAGCCTAATTTTTCATGAAATTTTAAATTTTGTTTTGTTTTTTATTAGGTTGTCAGATGCATTTAATTATTCTTCACTGACTTTTTAAAACAGCCTTTTATTTTGAACCGAAGAGGCATTCAGGCATTTATTTTACTTTCACTCTTTTCAAGTTATTCTTGGTGTGTCATTTTACTTGTGTATGTAATGTCTAGTGGAATGTCCAATGTATTAATAAACATCAAGCACATACCAAAAATTAAGACTGGATTCAGTTTATTTATTCAGAGATGTGTTCTTATTGTTTAGTATTGCACATTACATAGAATTTAAAGAATCATCTTCCTCTCAAATATATGAAAATACAGAGAGCAAAGGATAGCATTATAGTGAGAAGGTGGTAGCAGCAATCACATTAAAGCAGTAGCAGCATACAGACTGGTCACATAGTGGAGCTATAGGATAGCACAATGATGGTCGTTTACACCAGGATTCCTCTTAGTGATTCTGTTTTGTTTTTTTACTCTATCATGGTGTCTACTAGGTCCTAGATGAAGAGCATATAGAGGAAAACCTAACCCCACAGGCAGGATGTGGGACAGAGACAGTGGCTTTTGGCTGATGGAGACCTGATCACCAGATCCTTATTGATCTCCACCGTTCCAAACAAAGGGAACAGCTTCTCAGAGAAGATCTCATTGTAGGTGTAAATGTGCAAGTGTCTATCCACGTCATAGAAAGACAACTGGCTATTGTCATAATCAAGGTAGATGCCCACCTTACGGGGGATGAGACCAGGGGGCAAGGCAGTGAAGGGCACCGTCAGCGCCTTCAGCTCAGACCCCCTCTCCAGCCGCAGGGTCATGTACCCTGTTTCTGTGTTCAGGGACTTGAAGCCCTTCCTAAGGGCCGACTCTTTGGCCACACCAAGCCGCCAGTCGCGCTCTCCCACCTCTGCCTCCCAGTAGTGGCGGCCAGAGCCCAAGCCTTCCACTCCAACAGCACACCACCAGCCATCGAAACGTTGGTGGAAGTTGGGAACATCTTTTCTCTCAAAGCCGCAACGCATCTTCTTCTCATCCGTGGAAATGAGCAAATCGGGGTTAGCTGTGTCCAGATCAAGGGATATGTCCACTGCAGGGAAAGTAACCAGGATTCACTTACCAGATTGGTTACCTATAGGTCATACCAATGAATATTTTTATTTAAAAAAAAAACTATTGTACCTGCAGCATCTGTGATCCAGGCCCACACTGCAAAGAAGAAAAAATAAATATTCATCTGACAGATCAAATGGGATAACATTATTATTTTGCAGCCAATTTTAAAATAATTTTATGCTCTGACTGAACCTCACTTATGAACAAGTTCCCAAGAAACCAAAACGCCTGTACATGAGACTGCAACTTGTTCCAATCCATAGGGGCAAACTATCTTTTTCCAACTGAGGAGTTATAAAGTGCTAATTCAGTGCCTACTGTCAAGGTCTTGGCTCAGATATGCCAACAAGACCACATCATCTGCAAAAAGTAAAGATACAGTCCTAATCTTTTCAAACTACAATCCCTCTGTATCATGGCTGTGCCAAGAAATTCTGTTCAAAAAGGTTATGAACAGGAAATATGACAAAGCAGTAGCTCTGGTTGAGTTCAAGACACATTCAAAATGAATCTGACTTGCTGCTGGCAATGCAAACCAAGCTCTCAACTCTAGCTATGCAACAGCTCATTGGCCTGTAGCAAAGTACCCTTTATTGACGAATCACTTCTCAAATGACCCACAAGACTCACAGTTGTAAGCCTTTTCAAAGACCATCATATACATGTAGACATGTAGGCTACGTTAGCCAAACTCCCTGACACCTTAAGTATCCTTGCATGGGTAAAAAAAACTGGGGGCTAATTTATAAATATTGTGTATGCACAAAACGGTGCCTGAAAAAAGCACAAGTCAAGTTCGGGAACTATAAATAAAAACTTGATGGGAGAATGTGTGCAACCCTACGCCAGGTTATCACCTTGCGTACACACGTTTTGGAGACAGGGCCAAACAGCGATGCAGATGGTGAGGTGGTGGATTGAAACCACGTTCATATCAGACATTTAACTTCCATTAAATATCAAACTTGTAGTTCTGCATAATCATAAATAGCCAAACCTGCAGTATCATAGATGCGTTCCTGCAGTGATCCATTCCATAAACACTCAGCAACGTATGTTCAAATATCATACTTCCATAATCAAATTATATTCTATTATTTTCTAAAGTGGTGGATGACACTGATTGATGTTCTAATTGCTAAAACATTGTGTATCTGTGAGTCTAATCTCAGTAAATAAACAGTTCAGAGACTCTTGGGCCTAATGCTGCGAAATCTGATGCTGGCACTCCTGGATGATTAATGGATCAGGATGGAAAGAGATTTATGGACCACCAAGATTTCCCTGGACCTTAATGATGACTGACTGATAGATATTACTCGAGGATTTATGTGCTGAACTGGGTCCAGTGTTAAACAGACAGATTCACTCCAGTGCGTTGACCAATCTTGGGTTTCTGGCAAAAAAAAGCCTCTTTCCAGCAGAAAATATGATCCTTTTACAAGTTATTTGTGACAGAACACAGTTCTGACAAATTTAGCGTCACAGTGACCTGGTTCCACACAGAGAACAGTCAGTGACATGCGTATGATGGCTGGCAGCATCTGATTTATATGCAAAAAACATTCACAAAGTCCTTTGCATTGGCAGTTTATGGTAGAATGTGGGTGTGTAGAGGGCGGAATATGCAGCAGATCTACCCGTGACAAACTTCAAGGTGGTCGGTGGTTTATAAAGAGAAACTTCTTGCAGGTGTGCGTACGCAAGGTTTTATAAGTCAGAATTTTTGTGTGTGTGTGTGCAAGCTATTTTCGTTTTTGTGCGTAAGTGGACTTTTAGTAAGGATCCTATGCAGAGTTTTATAAATGAGCCACCTGGAAATGTTTTGCATGACTGGAACAAAAACCATATTGTTCCTCCTGAATCCCAGTTTGTCTCCAAGCTGGCATAAACTTTCCCAGAGGTGGAAGAGTGTGATCTTCCTGTAGTTGAAATACACTCTCTGATCCTCCTTGGGGACTAGTATCTGGATGTCTAGATAACATTTTCTCTTCTGGCTCCTCTCCCAGAGCTAGTTTACCTTGGGAAAACCTGTCAGGGGTGAACATCCCACAGCAACAAAGCAATGGCATTTCTGCGGCACTCAAACCTGCCCACCACAATAAGCTGGTGATTCATGGAGAGGCTGGTACAGTGCAATGGTTTTAAACAATTCACAAGACAAATTTTGGTGTGGATGTCGATTTGCAGATTTAAATCTCACTCACCTGGTTGAGGAATGTAGGATATGGCACCTGGAAGGAAACAATGAAACTCATTAGAAAGTGAACATTTCCTGATGTTATACAAGAAATCTGATTTGCTACTGATTTACAAACCAATCTTCTGAGTCTTCTGCTTCCACAGAAGCCACTGCTGCGGTATAGTGTCCTACAAGAGCAAACCAAGATGCATGGCCTAAGAAACTGCAAATGCATAAGTTGTTAAGTATACTATTAGAAATGCAACACAGATTCTTACTTTATCAGGACGCTGTAGCATTAAAGTCCACATAACCAGTTCCATAGCAGTTAGCAGATTGGGTACACGACCCCAACGCCAGGCTGATTGTAGGTCCTCCAGAACCTTTGCCACAGGTTCCCCAGGCCACACACTTTGCTGCAAGATGATCAAACCATATGTGTGAATCAAGTACAGCTTTTTGTCTTTAAAGTGCAGTTGAAAAGGAAACATAATTTGTACAGGTTTAGGCTACCCACCTCAGGCTGAGCTCTCAGATCCTGGAGCCAGTTGAGAATCACAGTTTTGGCCTTTAGCAGGTCCTGTGCATTAATCAGATCATGCTGTTCACTCTCATTCATCTCTGGCCAGCCATCGAACTGCACATTCCTCTTCTGCAAACAGACAGATACATACTTTAGTGAATGCACTTGTGTATGTTAAGAATGAGAAATCACGCTGCAATATTTTTTTCAGGGAACTGACGGCTTTCTCAGAATAGCACCTTGGTCTCTAGTATGGATGCCCACTGCAGGATGAAGACCCTGCAGAGAGGAGTTGTCCAGATGTCCTCTTGGCTCCAGATGTACTCCAGGACAGCTGATCTCTGATGGCACAAAGTCCAGGGGGAAACATGAGATGGTAAAATGCAAGAAAACTGGGCCTATTTGTCACAACAAAATTATTACAAAGCTAATTAGTAAGTAAGTCACACCATAACATATTCTTCACAATGCAATGAACAACCACCCAACAACAACAAAATAAAAGGGAAAAAATATAATTAATAATAATTTTGGTACTTCATCTCTTGCTTTAAGAGAATATTTTTTTATAATTTGGGAGTTTTCAACCAGCACTATTACTATTATTAAGAGCTGGTTTGGTGTTAAAAGATAAAAGATGCCAATTATCTATCCCTGCATGCAGAAGTGGGCAAAAACCTGTTTTTTCCTGCCTTCTGGTGTCTTATCTTCTGAGCCGAGTGAACTCAAACTCAGCCACTCATTGATGATAAATGGTAGCATGAAGGGCAGCCAGGGTCTCCCCTGGACTTTGTGGGAATGTGAGGGATCAGGAAAAGTCCCTCTAAAAAATAACTATGAAGAGATCTACAGCGGGAATGTAGGTTATAGCTCTCTTTCCCAAGGATCTGAGGGTTTACAGAAAACAAAAAACATGAGACATACTGAACAAAGGGAACTAATATTAAAGATGTGTTTTTTGGGGGGAGTTCTTGTTGCAGCTCTGTCTGCAATCATATGTCATGTGATTTCTGTGCAGAATGATTTATTCAATCCATCCTGCTGTTTTCTTTACTTGTAATTGTGCTTAAAAACAGCTGGATGAAGACACATCACATAGTTGGCGATAACCTATTAATCCTGGAGGAATACACTGATATGTGATTCCAAACATTAGTGCTAATTTACAAGCAGATGGTGCACATAGAGGTTTGAACCTGGCAGACTCGGCTGAGGTCTCTTGCCAGTTCCACAATAAACAGCTGATCCTCATCCAGAGGGTCCCTCTTCTCCCTCTTTGCCCTTTTGTGTGATTCCTGTGAGAGAAATTCAAATGAAGAAGTCTCTATGAGAAACCATCTGCAAAAGACATTCACAAGAAAAGACTTTTTGAAAACATTAGTGCTGGTTCATGAGTGCTTTAGCAGGTAAGAAGGTCTGTCTGGAGAGGAGGTGGTCACGTACTGTATACTGATCAAAACGCTCATCAGTGTTCTGATGCTAAGTAACACAGACAGCCCCTGCAAACAGCCCTTTCTTTAATCAAACTAAGAGAAATTAAATGTGGTCATGTGGTGCAATAAAAGTCATGTCATCTGCCTACTTAAGTATCAAGGTGACCTAAAGGAGGTTTGAACACTAAACATGTTTTCAGAGAGGGTAAAAACAAAGAAGAATTACCTTAATCTTAGCCGTAAAGTTTTTGGCCGGCTCCACCATGAAGTGAAAACACTGCATCATCTTGGCTGCTGTGTGCCAAGTGTCCTGCAACGAAAGGCACAAATAAGTGCAGTTTTATAAAACATCATGACTAGGTCTAATATAGAAGCATAGCCTCCGCTACTCCTTCTGCGACAGAATTTGTGACCTTTGACAATGTTACATATTGATAACATATTCATTGACCCACTTAAGATCAGTCTGTTTGGGTTAATCACAACAGTCTTGGAGAATATTGTTTTTCTGATGGTAAACTCTTACATTTTTATGAGCAAACAGGAGGAATCACTTTTGGCGTGTGCCTAATTTCAGCACTGGTCTTCTGTCTTTCAAGGACATCTCATTGCAGTGGCCGTCCTTTAAAAGGGATGGCCTTTGAACTGTAAGGGTGCTAATGTTTAATTCCAAAGCACCAGCATGCCCTGGAGATTATTAAACATGTGATGGAAATGTCACATTGCTGCTCAGATAGCATAACATCCAGACATGATCATAACAACTTGTTAAAGGAGGGGCATGTTGTGGATTCAGCTTTGGTAAGTATTTGCAAAATAAACACAATGAAGAAAATCTGGCCCCCAAGACTAAAATAGAAAGAATCAAGTATAGATAATGGATAGGTTGAAAAGAACTCCTCCACAAGTTACCATGGGCTGAGACCAGAAGTGATCATGAACTGGAGCAGTATTAAGCAAACAAAGGGGGGGGGGAAGCCAGTCAGTCTGAAACATAAAAGATCCCACACTCTTCCAGTGCATCACTTCAGCTGGCACTCTGACCATGTCCTGAGTCAGTCTCTCTATTTATGTGCTCTTCAGTCTTTTTTTTTTTATTTCTGACACTCTCACTTCCTACCTCTTCGTCATCTGCAGAATAATACAAGAGCTTGGTCTGTTTCTGGTTGGCACTGCAGGAGTTTGGGTGACCAGTCTGAACTGGTTCTCATGTCAACTCAGACTGAGGATGATGTGGAGTCTGAGCCTCTATGCCAATTCATCCCAAATCAAGCAACTGAACTGTGCATCTCTGCAGTTTTATAGAATGCGGGCAAGGATCTGTCCCAAAAAACTCCAGTAAACTGCAGCATTCTGGTCTCTATATAATACATGTACATGTTAATATAGCTACTGCTGTTTAATACACTATTATTTATACCAAAAACAAGAAATACATGTCAAACCAAGTGAAAAGTCATTAGAGGTGAAGGTTTTCGTCACAAAACAACACAAGCTCATCCAGAAAGGAATTATTCATGTTGTCAGATAACATGACACTGCAGCTTTTGCAGCATGAGAGCGACCCAGTTCAACCAGCTGATGACTGCAAAAGAGGTAAACACAGACCCACCGAGTGACTTTGCGGCATATCTGCACTATAGCTGCAGTGAGAATCCCAATAAATGATGTAAACGTATATTTCTGCAGCTGTAACGACTTTTATGCGCATTTCCCGTGGTAAGGTCACATAATTTAGTTGCTGCAGTGCGTCATGCATTAAACACACGCTTAGTCGTAAAGCGCATTTACAAAGCAGCTTACCTGTGATCAGCTGCTTGTGTCCTTTTCCTTATTTCCTTCTTATAAAGGCGAGTGGTCCTCTTTTCTAAAGTGCTTGGTCTGTATATACTGCAGTGTCTGACCTTGTTTACATACCAAACGCACACTCGGCTGATCGGAGACGTTCGGTTTTCTCCGCTAGTGACGTCAGGGACAAACCGACTTTCCACTGGGCAACGGTCTCAGCTGTGTTGATAGGGTAATACTAAAGCTGCTGCTGACACAGCAACAGCAGGAAATGTATTTATTATGGTGCCCTGAGATCATACGGTGCTTACTTTTGAATTTTAAAAGTGTTCTCTCTTTTATTCTAATCAAGCAATATTTCTTCAATGAATAGTGAAAAAAAAACGTGACATCTAGATTATAAACCTGGCCAACAGAATAAAGCAGTTAATGTGCTTAATCTCAACAACATGCTTCTTATACTTGAAAAAAAGATATTTTTACACTTTTATACACAGTAATTAAACGTGCCATAAGTAAGAAATAGCCTACATTTTAAAATAATACAAATTCATTAAATCATTGGTGTCCAAAAAAAGAACAACAGCAAGCATTTTGATTCTACGTTAAACACAGATCTGCTATATTGATGAAAGAGCCACTGAAAATATCATAACGACAATACAGACAGAACTGAACATTATCCATATCTTTTCTGAAGAGTTGGTTTGACAGTGCCATATTGGTTGGAGCTGTCTCCTTCCAACCCCAGTTAATTCAAATTTCAGAAAAAGGACAGAACAGAGTGCTACAGACCTCTATTGAAACTCTCAGCTTACTGGCTGCGGTTTTGAGGCCCCTGGAATTCTATTAATTACTTAATTAATTCTGTTTTATAATTAGCATTTGGTCCTGGTGGAGGTCCACATAGCAGTAGACCTTTGACTAGTGGTCTGGTTAGTCAGTGTGGAAGGGTCCAGGCCACCCTGCTGGAGGAGCCAGGCACCTTGGTGCTGACAAGTAGAGACAGACCATCAAGCCTCTAAATACCACTTTGTGTCAGTAGAGGTGATATGAGTCATTGTAGCATTCTGACCACATTCATACATTCAAAAATAGAAGAACCTACTCTGGCAGAAGGCATGCTCTAATCACATTTCAGTCATGTTCAGTGGATTGCCTCAGATAGACAATTTCACACAATAAAACTGTGCTGACATTGGTGTGAGGAGGGGAATACTGCAAAGCAAGGGGCAGATACTATAAAATTTCAACCCAATACAACATGCCTCACCACAGTTTGTATAAGTTGTTGTTTTTTCTTTACCTGGCAACATTTATTTTAGATAAGTAAACTAAACTGTTGTGATGATGTACTGTATGTTAATCTTTACATCCAAGTTAGAATACAAGTTGCTGCAAAGTGATGTCACCACACTCCATTTCTGCATTGGTTTTTGTGAGCATAGAAAATGGCTACTAGAGTGGCATTTGGGAGGGTTGGATGTGGAGGATGGTGGTCACTGTGCATCCCCTCATGTCTTATGTCAGGGACTGGCACGTCAAGAGCTGTCTTGTGATATGTTGCCACTATCTGATCTGGAGTGATCCCAAGTGGTTAGTCAGTGTCCCTGGTGTGGTCACTCAGGGTGCCTTTAATCATTATAATGTAGCGCACCACTGAGACTGCTTGATGTTTAACTCTAAAATAAGTCTCCATGAACCACAGAATTTCTTCACAGCAGGACAGAACTATTGCAACTGTGTGTGTCGAAATGGATGTCTACAATCAGAAGAATCTTACTCAAATATTGTTTGAGTAACAGACCTAACAGACTAACAGACCCTTTACAAGACACAATGTGCTTTGGAGAAAGAAATGAAAGACAGACTTCTTTGGCTACAGTTTGATGTGCACCAAATGTATTTTCTCCAAGAGAAGAACCTTAATTGTGAAGCACAGTGGTGGGAATATTGTGGGATTGGTTGCATTCTTGCCTCAAGTAATGATATGATATAATATAATATAATATAATATAATATAATATAATATAATATAATATAATATAATATAATATAATAT
>JBAMYA010057776.1:0-29209 GCA_037176975.1 Arrhamphus sclerolepis | reverse complement strand
ACACACACACACACACACACACACACACACACATATATATATATGTATATATATATATATATATATATATATATATACACACACACACAGAGATGGATGGATGGATAGGTGGATAGATGGATAAGTGGATAGATTGATAGATAGATAGGTGGATAGGATAGATAGGGAGCGGTGGCCACGTGGCTCCTGTTTGTGAAATACCATCTGCCTCAATAACAGGACAGCCTGAGTCAGGACCAGATTAATATTCGCCTTCATAACTTTGAATCTGGGTGTCTGGCCTGGTGACAGCACACAGTGAGATAGACACTCACCCACTGCGTCTGCAGACCTGCTGTATCAGGATTACACTGTTCGGGTAAAACACACACATAGACACACACTGCAGTTACTGCTTTGTAATTGACTCCCTTATGTTCACTTATAATGTAAAACAGCCAATGAAGCCAGGAGTATAGCACTGTGACATACACCACATCAGACACAGAGCAGCGTCTGGTTTGTTTTTTGGACCCCCCCCCCAAGTCTAAATTCAATGGCACAGTTACACAGTCAATATGATACGCAGTTACTGTTTGTTCACAATCAAATTGGCTGTCCACTTCTCAACAATGGGTAAGTGGGCAATTTAAATGTCATCAGGGTCAGTGGAAACAAACCATAAAAGAGTCAGTTTACTCAGAGATTTCACTCAAAACCAGATTGAGGCAGGACGTAGAGTGTAGTCGTTCATTTGCTGCTAATGTAAAAGTTATTTCAGAAGCAATATATTTGCTAATAAAGAGACATGCTGTAAGTTGCTGAGTGTCTCTTCTATCAACCGTGACATAATGACATGCAACAGAATATGCCATGTGTAGTGGGGTTATGAACCACACTTAGGCTCAGTGCCTGGCCTGGCTTGGCCCAGGCCAGGTTATTTATAGGCAGACTTTGTTTCATGCATGGCTGGGTGCCGTGCTCACACTGAGCCAGTGATGTCGCCACATTTACATGTAGAGGCGTATTAACATTAGCAGCATGCTCAAGCACAATCTCCATGCTTTTCAAAGTGAATTAGTAGTTCTTGTGAACATTATTGGTGCATTTGCTGGGAAATACCATGTGAAATATTTTAAAAAAATGGTAAAATTTTCCGCTCATTCATTTTCTTGATGAACTCATGGCTTTCAGACTATGCTTGCAACAATTATGGCCACTAACACAACTACTCAGAAGCTCAGTTATTCTTGAAATCAGTGGTAAAATGCCTAACGGGTAGTTTCTGAGAACCCTGAATATTTGTTCTGAAACTTCCTGTATATTTCACAAGTATGTCAGTAGATGACAACTTGCTTCTTTCCCTCTCACACACGGACATACTCCCTGGTAATGGATGCCAACTCCCTCCATGAACACATCATTGTGGAAAAAAATAAAATTAAATGGGCGTCAGAACCCCCCCAGCAACTTTCCTCCCTCTGTCTCCCCCGAAGTTAAATTTACATAACTGAGGGAGGAGTCGCATCCCCTTTCAACCTGCATAATGCATGAGGGCCGTGGCAGCTACTTTATCATTGGCCAATAATAACACATGGGACGCCAACATGGCCTCACCCATGGGACCTATGAGATGGAAAGACAAAGGCAGTGAAAGGACGGGGCTACAAAGAGCCTGTCTGGCCTCCAAAGAAGCATCTCAGAGGACATAAAGGGACCTGGAGGGCTAGTGTTCCTCGCTAGGGTGGGCTGCTTAATTAAAGTACAATGCAACAGAGGCTCCAGAGAGTTCACATGTGTGATGTTGGAATCAGGATGGGCTGCTGCTCACGCTTACAGCTTTAAATGTGTTTTGGTGCTTTTTATGGTCAGTTCTGCTGAGAATGCAACTGCCAAATAACGAGTATATGGTTTTAAAAAGTAAAAGAAAAAAAAAGAAAAAGGCGTCTGTTTGCCAATCCATGTTTTAGCCCTTCCTCTGGTCGAAAAATTATGGGGAAAGAGGAGGTGACTAAACACCACATGCTTTCTCTGCGGGTGCACGCGGGAAGTTGCAGAGGTTTTAAGGCTTGCTGCCGATGTGTACAGTGTTATTGTTAAAAGTTCCAGTTAAGGGTTTGAGCTAAAAAACTTTTTTTTTTACCATCTTTGATGGGTTTTATAGTGCCGTTATGATCCAATTACATTGTCTAGACACAGCCCAACCACAGCGAGCACAGCCCTGGCCTTTCTACCAGAGAAAATGCCACATAATCAGTAGCTGCTACTTGGGCTCACTGATTTGAAATCAGAGGTTTAGCTTGAAGAGGAACCATGGATGGCTTGTTATTGTGCAATACGGAGCACATATGATCAGACGCCTTAGCAGAATGAAGTTACTTCAAAAGTGTAGACGAAAATCCTGATGAATTTCTGTTTTCCTGAGGAGGGAAATATTGTTTTTTGTTGACGTTACAAACAAAAGTAACAGAACTCTCAATTGTTCAGCACTTTTTTTAATCTGTCCACCTTCAGCCGTTTATACGTTCACATCATTTTACCATCATGCTTCTGGATACTATGTGAACATTAACTTCAAAAATGTAAAAAAGTAAAAACAACTTTCAAGCAAGAGAAGTTGTTTGAACCTTAACGGAACCTTAATATCATGACTCGGAACGTAGAAATTTTAAACATAGCTGAGAGGTAGTAATGGCTCATATTTGACTACTCTTCCGTGTCTCTGGAGCTGTTTGAGAATAAATCATGCATTTCTCCCACCCATTCGTCATCTATACTAACTTTCATCCTATTATGAGTCACTTGGGTCTACTGCAGCCTATCACAGCTGTCAGCAGGTGAACGCTAAGTGTGCACTCTGGTCTGGTTGTCATTCCATTGCAGGACCCTTTAAAAAACACAAAAAACTTTTCTCTGCACGGCAAAGTTTACTTCATTACTTTAAAACTTCATGTGATTGTGGTTCAGAACCAGGATGGATGCCACACACGCAGCCTTCACAGTGCTACAAACATCTAAAATGATGCATGACCCACATACGGCACACTAGCTTTACTTGGCGGTGATCACACTGAACAGTTTTTGTTTTGTGCTTTTTCTTTTGTTTAAAGTAGTTCCATGCATGTACACAATTTAACCTCAACCTGGTGAGAGTGACGCATTTTTGTTTTGTTGGTTTATGGCAGTTGGAAAAGAGCTTTTTGCATTAGGCATGGAATAAGCGTACACAACCAGTATTACTGGCAGCACGTGTGATACTGGAAGTAGAATACTGTCCTGGTTGAAAAGAGTTAAAAATGTAAGCTTCTACAAGAATACAGAGAAAGCAGAAGCAGAGAAAAAGTTTGGCCATAAATAAATGTTCAGAATTGGATTCAGAAAAAAACCATTTGGCCAGTTGTGATTGTGGCACCTGATGGCAGTAATGTGTCTGGTTCAGGACAGTAACCGCCAACAGCGTGTTGGGATATTGTGTGCATTTTGAGAAGGTTAGGGATGGGTATCTTTTAAAATTGTTCAATATCAGTAACAAAACCTTATTCTTGATACTAATTCCTGAACCATACTTTTTTTCAGTAACAGTGTATTTAAAAACACACACAGAAAGGGTTATTTAAACATTAATCATAGAAAATCTCAGTGTGGTCTAATTTTAGTTATGTTAAAGCTCTAATACACATGAATAAGTGCTCACTTATTCACTAGTTTAAGCTTTTAAATGACCTAACCTGAACCTAAATTGCAGAACTAGTAATTAGTGGACAGTATTTTCCAAGTTCACTGATGAAAAAAGTCAGCTTAATCCAGAAAAGAAGAAGATGTCAGTATGGGTTTTAGCTTTGACCTCAATCAGAAGGAACTAATAATTAGTGGTTATTTAGCATCTTTGCTATCACCAGTTGTTGTTTACAAAATTTGTACAGCAGTTAGCAAGTGAGTAACACAGAACCAGACAGACAGCCAGTAACACGCCAGAAATATGGGATTAAAACCTCCATAAAGCAGATCGCAGCAGTTCAATGAAGCACCAGTTTGCTTCCTCCCGGAGTAATTCCACCGCAATGATGAGGAGATATTTCCTGTTTGTAAAAAAAATCCATGACAGCAGACTAAACAATAAGCTCGTGGGACTGAGAGGTTTTCGATACTTGGTGGTATTGAAGCAATTCATTATCACACTGCTGTGGCAATCCTGAACAGGGAGCTGCTGAAATGGAAGTTACCACTCTGGTGGCTTAGTGGTAGTTCTTCCGCCTACCATGCAGGAAGTTCGGCTTTGAATCCCAGTTGTGTCATTTCGTGTAAAGCATGGGCCAACTCAATCATGGAGACAAGGAAGTTTAGTTTATTAGCAATGATCAAAGTAAGATGACTCAATTTTGGTTCTTGGTCAATATGAATGAATAGCAAAACTACATAATATGGGACTTTTAAGCAAGGTAATGCCATATCAAGATAGGGTCGCACATTGAATCAAATTCTAATCGAAATTACTGTTTGAAATAATGCAATACAAACATGCTGCTAGTGACGACATCGTTGGTCTGAATAAACTTTGAATGGGATGATGTCAACCGTTGCCCAGCTGAATTGTTGGTTCCGAGCTGCTGTATTTCTGCAGTACGTCTTTGTGTTTAAAAATACCTGCTGACTGGTCACCAATGAGACCAATGAGTAGTGCTGTTGATTCTGCATAGTTGTCATGCCAACCAATCAAAAGTGATCTCTAGATACGTGGTACATGGATACATGGAAGTAGGGGAAGCATAAAATGTAACTGTAATCTTAAGAAAAATGTCTCTGTTCAGCCTGAAGTTACAGATGAAACATTATTCCTAAAGACAAGGAGGGATTTGTGTTGTATGGAAGTATTTTGGATTCTAATCAGCAACTCAAATGTAGTATGCAAAGAAGCACCAATGGCCTCTGTTGAATCAATGTAAAAAGTCACACGAAAGTAGAGATGATGTTTGATGTTTATGACACAAGTCGATATGATAGCAGCACCATATGACAAAAGCTCACGATGGTAGAGGAGGATAACAACACTATTACTTACATCTGATTGAAGACAGGCCGCCTACCAACACATTGACTAGAACTTTCCATTCCCTCATGTAAGTATTTCAGTCATGTTACCTTTCTACAGAATTTGATTCATCTGTATATCTGAAAAAGTTGAGATGGAATCTTAGACCACAGTAGCTGATTTGTGGTGAAGTAGATATAACACCTGTGTCACATCATGCAATGATTCTAAGTTGAACAATCCTAGCCTTGAAATTTAGACGTATCGCAAGACAATTTGAATTTGCTCTGCAGGTCCGTCTAGCTATACTCTGAAGCTCATTGAAAATCCTCAAAAGTCTTTGAGAACCAATTAGATCCAGTTGTTGGATTCGGTTTTCATTATATTGTCATCTATGTGCAACACCTCCTGTTGACTAGTTTGCATCACTCTGAATATATCACCTTGTCCGCTGCTCTGATTGGTTGTAGCGCTAACTAATTGCGTGCAGAGGCAGTTGAGAAGCAACAGTTGGTTGCACCTCCTCCTGGGTTTGGAGGTCCTATGTCTGATTTTCAGACCCTACATCTGTCCAGATGTGGCTCTGATCTATCAGGCTAGAAGAGTCCCTGTCCACAAACATACTTCCCTGTTTACTCAGGATGGTAAAGCTTGAATTTGAGGTTGATGGTTGAAAATCAAATGTCAAATGTAATATTTGTCAGAGAAAATGTGTATAGGTGTTTTCTTTTCAGTCATGCAACCCTTTAATAAGATGATATCCACATAAACTGATTTATTTCCAATGGCTTAATATGTATGTGGATATTCACTCTGAGTAATATGCTAATCATCGTGTTTGGAAGGCATGACACCAGTAATTTTGAGAATCCTCACCTTCCAGCATCCTTCACCACTTTTGTGGTGAAGGATGCACAAACTACAGAAGTGCAGGTACAAAAGTACATAAATACTGTATGTATTTCGCTTAAAACTGAAATCATGATGTGTGCCTCGATGACTCAAATTGTCTGAGCTCACTGCTGTTTGGTTTTCCATGACACTGGATTAAAAGCTGTGGATTCAGAGTTAGAACGAAACAAACCCACCAGCTGCTGCGGCCTCTCGCACAGACCAACCGTGAGATTCGACATGCACAGGAAATCAGGAAATGGAATAGAGGAAGGAAGTGAAACTAAACATGCCCTCGATCAAACTCAGAGCAATGCAGTGACATGTCAGGCACAATGAAAAGAAAAGTTGCCTCTGTCTTCGGACAGAAAAAAACCCCCAAACAAACAACCAAACAAACACACAAAAGCCACTTTGCTCTTCACAGACTGGCCTCAGACTTTTTCAGGTTCATTCTGCATTTCCAGAAAGTGAAAGATAGAGTGTAAAAGTGAAGTTGAGCTGTAACAAGTGCCATCCAGTGGTGTTTCAGACTTCAGGGCACATTTATGACTGTTTACCTTCCTGCACTTCAGTTTCCTCTCTACATACACCAAACTCTAAAACTGAAAAAACTGACAATTAATCATGCAACTCTCCTGCCTTTTGTCATTTTCATGATACGTTTGCAGCAGGTGAACCATTTTAATCTGACCTGATAGTGACTTTTGGAGGTTTCAACAGCTGTATTACGCATGTACACGTAGCACACTTAGACCTAGTACACATAAAGAATACTACTATTATACATAATATATAGCACATATGTATATTTCATTAAACTGAAGCCAAGGTTCTGTGATGTGAAACTAAGAAGAGAAAGGCTGGTTTTCCTCTACGGAGCAAGCTTCAAAGACTCTGAGGTTCATTCGGCACTCTTTTGCAGAGAGACAAGAGCTAGATGGAGATGGTGTGAGAGGATGAGAAAGACAGAGAGGGGATGTCTTAATTTGCTTTCTGACTTTTGCACAAGAAAGCAGGTCCTTGAGGAAACAGGAGTTGCATCTGCAAAAAAGATTGAGATTCTCTATAAAAAAAAACAACCCTACGGGATACAAGCTGTTCCAAATGTTAGCATGTAGAGTTTATATAGGACACATGTTTTTCTGTGTGAAATTTAAGGTTTACATCATGTACTTACATGGAGTTACTGTATACAGCAGTAAAGCTTAGTGTGGTGTTGCTGTTACTGAAAGTTAATCTGCTTCATAGTCAATCGCAGCAATAAGTTAACCATAAAAACCAATGACGTTTTGTACGTGGGTTGTACAGTTTGACTATATCTGCACAAATGTGGTTTTGTTTTTAAATTATTTTAACACATCTTCATCCACACACCACACTACAATACTACCACATTATTCTTTAAATTGACGTTAAGCCTCTTTTTGTTATCTGCTGGTAAAGAGCATGTGACATGAGCTTGGCGAATAAGAGCAGGATATGTAATAAAAATAAGAATGATAATAATATTATTAATAACAATGATGATATGTGATCCAGAAGTGTTAATGTAGAAACAAATGTTAAATGGTGTTGAAGCAACACAGAGGAACTTTTTGTAGCACTTTAGGTTAAGCCATTTTTACAGCGTTTTCTAAAATTATTTTAATTTTGGGGATGGGGCAGGAACTTACTTTGTTTTTTTTTGCTGATAACAGGCATGAATGATTGCTGCAAAAATAAGAAAATATTCCTCTGAATGATGTTGAAGCCAATATTTTCACTTTCAATTATCTCAGACAACTTTGATTCTCTTTATGTTTTACCTCATAAATATACCTTTCAACCCCTTGATGCTCTTTTCTAGCTTGCGGTCCCCCAGTTTACAATCCAAATCTTTTATTTTATGGCTTCAGTGCCAAATAATGAAATAAAAGCAATAAACAAACTAAGTAACTAACTAAAAAAAGTTGCAACTTCAGACTGTCCTTCTCATGTATTCTAGCAAGCAGAAACCACCCCATGTCCAGGTTGAAGCTCATCCAAGGAAGAACATTTTAATGTAGTTCCTCAACTTACCACTAGGTGCTGGCTCCAAAGAGAGGCAAATCCCCATTGACCTCCATGTTAAAGGTGACCACTTTGATTAAATATGGTTTTCAATAGCTCTCTGTACAAATCTATGGGTAATGTGACCAGATAGTTCGTCCAGTATTTACAGTCAGTGTATTTTAGCATTGACCTTCTAGAACCCTGCCAGTAAAGACAGTTGCAGCAGCTTCTCAGAAGTCATCAAATCCTTTAAGGTTTTACTGTTGGATACATTTACTGCCCTTCTGGTTTCCTTTATCACCTGATTTGTTTGTATGAGAACAAGAAGGAGCAATGAGACTTCATGGTCAGACCTCAGTAACTATACCTCTCATTTGTTATTCCATCCTATAACGTTTGCATACTACCAATTGCTTGGTATTAATATTCAGAAAGTGAGTTGGGTACTCAGCCCCTGGGCCCTGTGATGAGACTCTCTAGCTTGATTCATCTCCCGTCTTTCTCAAAATTGCCCCCGTCAGTGTGTGAACACCACGCTGCCATAGTCATGCATGCCACGTCGGTGCAAGGATCCCCATCCTCCCATTTATAATCCCAGTATGCTGTAATGCAGTAAAACTGCTTGGGTCCGTTATGCCATGGCAACAGCTTCCATATTCGCTGGCGGCTCTGTGTGCAGTGGCGCGGATGTGGATATTTGCAAAGACTTCGCTGCATCTCGCTCCTGCACGTACACGTGCACTGGAGAATCTGACCTTTCATTCCGTCACCAAGGTAACAAGCCTGAACCACAGCCAGCCGGTAAAGGCTATGTTCCAGTACACGTTTAACTATGGATAATGTATATGCTGATTTTATTAGGAGATATTCAGCGGTGGAGAAAGTACTTGCAATCAATATTTATTATGTTACGCAGTTCTGGCGTCGATGCTCCAGTTAATCACTGTTGAGTGCTCTGAAAGCCCCGAGAAAGTCAATACTGTCTATTGTTTTTCTGACAAGAAATCTTCATCATCATGTGACATGTATTTCGAGGATTCCTCAGATCAGAAGAGATTCTGTACGTTCATTATCATTACGCATTAAAAGGTATCATTATCAAACAATGACTGCATTTCCCCCCTTTTTCCCTGATGGTTATGGTGTGATGCTATCTGGAGGACAGTGAGCCGTTAGGAGATATACTACAGATGATGAAAACTACCAGTACAACCAGCAGCAGTGAAAACTGGACCATTGAATGACAAAGCAAAACTTCCTCTCCACATATGTTTCTGTGTCTGGACAAAGAACAGACATGGTAAAGGTCCTCTGCAGTTCAGGAGATTATTGACTACATGTCTTCTCCAGCTGGGACGCTTATATGTAAGCCCTCCTGCTCTGGATGAGTCAGACTGGAAGTGATAGGTGTGTGCTGTCCATCAGGAATGGGAAAGTCCTTATTTCTGTAAAGGGACCCCAGGACAGAGTTAGAATCCTTGCAGTAATTATGAATAATTGTGTCTTGATTACTAGGATTGTACTGTTGGAAGTGTATAATTTGCCAGACCCAAAAAAAAAAACCAAAAAAAAAACCACTGAGACATTAAACATGAGTTTGCAAGAAAATGTTGAGTCCAAATCCAGTCTGAGCCAGATTTGTAACAGTGAAAGCTCTCTATCCGCTCCACAAACCCACAGCAGTCAAACTAAACCCCGATGGACACCGACATGCGGGCGTACTCATGCAGGTCAGACAGCAGATGACCTGCCTCTGTCAAGTAACACGGGAAAACATCATTCACACTTTTTTAACATGATCTCCCAAGAGACAGACAATCAGGTAGCGCTGGAGGAGGAGGAGAAGTAGGAGGAGGAAGGAGCGGGGGAGCAGGATGCTTCCTGCTCACCACTCATGCTGTTTAAAATCGTTATTTAGGAGCAGTTTATATGATGTTCAGTCACCCACTCATCACCACATTAACTCCTTTAATCCTTTTGAGACACTCGTGCCGTACGCCGTTGAGCCGTGCTGCTTGACCTGCGTTCTGAGTGCAAAGAGGGTTCGTATCTTATGCCTTAACACAAATTCACTTCCCTTTTCTCGCGGGGGGATGGAGTGAGCTTTGTGTATACGTGGGGGTCACAGAGGTTAAAGTCTGGATTTAATGGAAAATGGCTTCTGAGACACTTACTGGTGTTGTGGGGGAGGTACAGGTTTTTCCCCTTTTGCCTTATTGTGATAACGTGAAGGGAAACGAGTAGCAGGGGCAGCAGCGCTGGAAGTGTTTCTCTGTCATCTTCAGAGTGGAAATGTGGGTCCTCACGTTTGATGAATGTTCACTTTAAGTAGCTGCTTATGCTATTCGGGTGCCATGAACCTTTATGTATGTCAGTGTTGATAAGCGTGGATAACCAGGTTACTGGTATTTCCCCTATTTGGTGCCAAATCTAAAAGAACCACCCGCATTGCTTCGGTTGCCAAGACAAACTTGCTCATGTGAGTGACTAGTAAAGACTGAATTTCCCTTCGGGGGTTAATAAAAGTATTTTGAAATGAACTGAATTATTATGTGGTAGCCTCTGCCACCATTAAAGTGTCTATTGTGTAGCATGTAGCAGTTTTGTCATAAAAACAACTGACTATGTCTATGTTTTCATTAACATTCTTGTTATACAACAAAGCCATGTTCTCTCTTGTGAAACGTCTTTCCAGGAATCATTTTTATCTTTGCAGCCTCTCTAGGCATTGTTATTAAAAAAGATGTTGACGTCTACAACAAATTATCATAAGGCTAGCCTCTTGCATGTGGAGCCTTTGTCATGGCTGGTACAACTTTTGATGAGTAATTTGAGGTAATAACTTTCTTCTTTCTGCACCTGCTGCATCAAGGAGCCGGTTGCTACGAAGGAGTGAATCTGACTCTTTTTAATATGTTAGATGACCTGCAAAAGTCTTTCAGTTGCAGTTTTGTGACGTAAGGCCTTAATAATTTAGGTCATAGCTACACAAAGCCGGTTCAGGGTGAATCCGAGCACGTTTTTATCCGGTCTGGCCTTTCAGCCACACAAAACCAGCGGTTTCACAGCTCGAGAGGTTCCAGCTTAAATCTGAGCGTCTTCATGTGGATAATGAAGCCGTAACCCCCACCTCTCCAACCCCCCTTCAGCTGGATCGTCGTTCTTTTGTTAGTTAACACCACGTAGGATTCTGCACATGCTCCGTGTCTTCTTCTTCAGAGCTCAGTTCAGAGCTGTATGCTCTTCCTTTTTTCAGACGAGCACCATCTAGGGGCTGAAGGATGTACTGATTTTTATGCAGTTTCAGTGGCTTCTTGTGGATGCCTGAACTTTCTGAGCTGGCTCCGTGTCCCATCACTTTTTTTGATGGATGCCTGGGCCTTAGTTGTCCTCGGTTTATACTCACCTGTCAGAAAGTCAGAATGTTTTTCCTTACGTTGTTAGGCCTAACTTTTCTATCATTTCTTTTTTTTTTAATTCCGCATTGCGTCTTTGTCCGTCTCAAGCATGAAATCCTGTCCTCTTAGCTCTTCTTTGGTCTCCAACAGTCCTAAACTTCTAAGCAGCCAAATGCTCCTCTTGCGCTGTCAACTGCTTTTTCGTGGTTTTCCTTCTCGTGGACTTTTCAGGGTCATTTGGTTTAAGTTTGCTACCTTAGACTATTCAATTTACAAGCTCACCAACTGTTCATCCACACTCAGTTGTTAGTTATATGTGAACGACTCAAAAACTCACCAAAGACGCTTGCCAACTCACTGTGTGGTTGTCCGACGTCTAGCACGCCAAATATCTGATCCCCATTTGAATCACCGCTAATAGAGCATTTACTGCTTTTTTCTGTTTTTGGTACATGGTTTCACCTCATCACACATTTGCTTTGTGTGTTTTGTTGATTGGTTGTCCCTTGGAGACCAGTTGTGTAACGAGTGTTGGTGTCAGATCGTGTAACGCGTGAGCATGTGCGACCAATCAGTCACATAATGTGAACGGCACGGCAACTTAAAGACTTAAAGATGATCACAAACTAGCAGGTCATGGAGTCTGAACATCACAGCAATCTCCTGTTGGTGAAAACTGTAGTCTGAAATGCTGAAAATACTGGAATTTAGACACGAAAAATGAATTGAAGTAGGAAATTAAGACAAAAACAGCAAGCTGAAAGAGGTGGGAATGCTTTAACACAATGGATTTTCAGTCACAGATGATCATAGCAGCGACACATGAAGACTATGCACGCTCTGTAATTACACCATCAACCGCTGGGCGACAGTGTGGGAAGCTCCCAGTGCCTCATTTCCTTTAGTTTACCTCCTATAAGTAGCTCAGGCAGAGCAATGGAGCAAATAAAGTATATTTACCGTGAGTTGGCACTGATGTATGTTCAGCATCTGTCATTTTCTACAAAGAAAAATTCAGGAAATTCGTAAACGAAGAAAAATCGACCGATCACATTTCATGTAGTCCACGTCGAAGCGACGTATAGTCACATTTAGAGAAGTGCACATCAAGCACAAGCTTTGATGCAGAAGCATCAATCAGCCTTTACGTAGACTGTGCTCATTACTTTTTCTTTGTTGTTAATATGAAATGAGTTGTCAAATTTTTATCTCTGAGCTGGGAAAACACAACAGGTCCTACCTGCCTCTTCCTTTTTGCTCATTATTAGGAGTTACTTGACATACTGAATGAAATGTTTATTAGCAGGAGCAGTAGCAGGAGACATTTAGGTAATCCGCTCCTCTCCTAAAACCGAGAAAACAAAAAACTGTTGCCTCACAGAAATATGATTAGATAAAAGAAGGAGAGGTTGACACACGCTCTCCACAAGTTATTGAAAAAAGAGACTTAAAGACCATCGACATGCAGTGTCAGTGCTTTTCAGTCATGTGTCACTGTGCCTCACCGGTGTTTATTTAACAGTTAAGCACGTTACAAGAATGCATCTGTGACATCATTTACCACAGTATATTTCTGGAATTAAAAGCTGCTGACCGCTGCTCTATGTTGACAATATTACATTAAGATAAGTAAGATGATGAGCATCTTCTGTCTTCTGTCTCTGGATAGAGGGCAGCGTTTTCATCAGCGTCAGCAGAACTTCACTTACCCTCCACCTCCCATTTCCTGCCAGTGCAGCTGACAAAAGCTCCTCCATGGTGTGGATGTGACCCGTCTGCTATGAATGGTGACGTGTCACTCACTGGTTGTGAGAGAGCTCCACAGATCAGCTCAGGGCGCATGTCCTGTCATTCCTCAGTCATGTAAAGCAGCAGAGGCTGGAATGTGACAAACATATACCTTTATAGATCGTGCACATGACGCTGCTATCAGCAACTGACTAATGGAGAACTTTCAAACAACAAATTTGATTATTTTGCACGTAAACCTTGATTTCCTCTGCGAGAGACTCATCCATTTTAATGCGATTATGTGATGCTCAACAAGGTTAAAGCAATACGATGGCCAAACTGTGTCGCTCGCTTTCATAGGGCATATCTACGAGAGAACTGGAACAGGATTTCATTACACCCCGCAGTACACACCGGGGCCATAAAAGGCTCCAGCTTGTTGCTATGGAGCCATGACTTGTATCAGGGAATACATAAGCAGAAACTGAATACTTATTGTGGATACAGAGCACGACCTCACATCAAAAAAACACAGCAGTGAGGCAGCTCGTCTTACAGGACTAGTTTTTTTCATTCCACATGGTCGATTTAAAAAAAAAAGAAAGGCGCTGGTGGGATTTTAAGCCCTCCACACATCGTTCTTATATAAACTATGCATTTTTATGCAGCTCGAATCAATGTGTGTTTGCAGATTCCTGCTGAGATGTGGGAACCTAAGCTGTCCTCAGTTCCTTGTTGCAAACACTGCTGGTTTCATTGAAATACGGGAACAGTTACATTAGCATTGCTTTGGTATGTGGCAGAGATTTAGTCAGAACATTTTCTTGCTTTGCAGGGTTATAATTATAGCCCCGCTGAAAGCATTTTTAGAAATACACTAAAACATGTACTAAAGGCTGCCTCACTGTTTCTGCCTGAAGGTTTTGTGACCAAGAAATGATCCGAAGACTTTACATTGTCTTATTTTTCATGTATTCAGAATAGTTTGAGGGATTGTTAATCCTAATCTTGACAAGTTTGAGTTCATCACACACATTTACATGAAACTTTAAAGCTGAAAAGCATAAAAGGTACTCCTTTTACTTGTTTACCATCCAATATTTAAATAGCTGGGCTATTTTCTTTTATTTTCCCCAGCTAATTGATAAAAGTAATTTAGATATATTATCAGGCAAAAGGTTTACATCATTATTAACTTTGACTTTGTTTGTCAAAATTTATTCATATAGCACATTTAAAACAAGGAGTTGACCAAAGTGCTGAACAGTTGTGCAGATAAAACAAAATGTTTGAGTTGTAAATATTAAATTAAGAACAATAAATCTGATGGAATACAAGACTAAAATATCAACATCATGAATATTAAACAGTGTTTCTATGGTAAAACCTTGCACAACTAGGACTAAAAACCAATAAAAAAAAGCTTTTTCAGGAGGACTTTAAAGTGATCAAGTGTGTTAGCAGTTCTAATATCAAAAGGTTAATCAAAGTTTTCTTTTTCTTTTGTCATTTTTTTATTGTATTTACTGTTGATCTTAACTCTTCAGTTTACTCAACTGTTAAAGGTCCTTCTAAGGACGGGTGTTGGACTCAGCTACAGCTGTGATGCAGATTGTTTTGATCTATGTTTCTTATATCTGTCCCCATCAAATATACAATAAATAAATAAATCATTATTTGATTTACTTTCACTGTGGAAATTCTGAACTATCATTGGAGTAATTTCGTCGTAGCGAGAGCTGATGTTGGATCTCCACGCGTCACGTTGTCAACAGAAGGTTCTGCCAAATGTTATGATAGTGATGATAATAATGATAATTAAAAAAAAAGAAGAATATGGTGCACACAGGAAATTGACCGTGTTAAACTTGTGCAAACAGGCTCCAAAAGTATTTTTATAGTTGAATTTCCTCTAGTGTCTTTGTTCTCCCAACAAGCTTTTACCTTATTACATTTACTTTATGCTTTTATCCAAAGCCACTTACAGCAGAGGAAATACAATCAATGCCCAGTAACGCAGTGAATTACAACATAAATCAGCGTTCAGGTGAGTGCAGCTGGGACACGATTCAAGTGCAGGTCAGGAAGATAAAGAGAGGACGCAGCTGGGACAGGAGGTATTCTTGGAAGAGGAGAGGTTTCAAGAGCTCTGCTCACGACTCTGCTCTGGTAGCTACTGGTAGCTTCTTCCACCATCGAGGAACCACTCTCTTCTGAGATCTCCATATGTGAGGACAAGACGAGACCAGTTAAGCACATCTCCCGAGAAGAGGTGTAAACGTGTACGACAGAGGCGATATGAACTGGTGTGGACCAGCCACAGGTAGCCAGTGTAGCTCAGTGGACAGAGGTGGGACATGGGTCCTTCTGGGTTGATTAAAGACCATCTATCTGCCTCTGTCTCATGCTTCCTTTCTCTGGTTGGTTGTAAGCGATTCAAAGAAGCAGCCTCTTGGTACTACCACCTCGACATCAGCGTCAACCCCACAGGAACCAGAATAATTCTTTGCATTGAAAAGGAAAATGGCGGCTGGCCTGGCTGCATCCCTCAGTCCTCATTTCTAATGGGTGTAAAGAATTAAGCACTTAGAAATTGTCTACTCTAAGAGCAGTATTCTTTTTGTAATATCACTTGTTTCTTTTCTCTGTACACTAAAAGTGAAATTAGTTTTAGTTGATGATCTAGCACTTACTCATAAATGTACGGCGCTGATTCTTCGTGACTGCCTTCTTCTTTCTGTTCTTTGGCAACAGGTTCACAGGAAATGGATAATCATTAGTAATTTCCTGTTTCTTAAAAAGGACTCATGCTTATGCCTCCATACTCATCATGTACCATTACCTAAGAAATTAATTTAGTCAATATTACCTCAAAAAAAGTAGCAAGCTAAAAAAAAACACTTACATGCACTAAGCATCATACACCTTTCACCCTCGTGGTGCAGAGCTCAGGAGGACAGTGCCCTGCATCAAATATAAAATGACTGAATTGGACTTCACAGATGACTTCACAAGAGGGAGAAAAGCCGGTGAGATGCAGATAAGAGTACAGCAAAAATTGAGGGGATATTATTGAATGTTTACACTTGTACACATCACTTTCTTTTATCAGACAAGCACATCTTGCCTGCCTGGAGTCTCTGTGTAGTCCCAGAGGACCTCAGTTTATTATCTGAGGGAAGCAGCTTCACAGAGCGCGGATGAAAGACAGTGAAAGACAGCGTGTCTTCTGCACTGAGCCGAGGACAGAAGAGGCAGAGTCGTATTTAACAAGAGTGTAGCAGAATGAGGCAACCGCTAACTGTTCCACTGGCAGCTTTTCTTCTGCATTAGTGACTCTCTGGGGCTCAGGAGGTGAATGGCATAATGCTTGTGAGCGTGTGTGTGTGTGTGTGTGTGCGTGTGTGTGTGTGCGTACATCCGTATGTGCATGGATGCACTCTTGAATCAAGCCAAGTCATTATAGTAAGTTGAAACTAACATAAAAATGTTTCAGACCACCATATTTCCTCAAATAAAAACAGTTGGTGATGCAGTCAGAGCAGGGCGTGTGCAGGCTGGAAGTCATTGGTACACTTGCATTTTACACACTTGGTTGCTCTGTCTCGTCTGGTTTGTCTTCTTCTTCTGCTTGGAAATAAAAGCTGAATGACAATCTCTTTGCACATATTTCTTTACATTTCCTGTTTAAAATTTGCACAAGCTCACTGCACCCACGACTTTCCGAGGAACTTCATTGTATTAGACAGCTGCTTCAAGAATTTTCATCAGGTTTATAATTATTGTGGCCTTTTTGTCATCGAAATGGATTAATCCTCTTGCAGTTATAAGGTTTTACAAACAAAACCATATAGTCTGTATAGAGTCATAACATTTACATATCACATATAAGCAGTAAGACTAAGAGCAGCGCTTGATGCAGAGTTTGTAGGAGCAGCTTTAGCAGTAATAACTTGAAGTAATTACTTTCTGTATGGTTTTCTGGTGGAATTTCAGCCCACACTTCTCTTCAAGTTAATTGAGGTTAATTGAGGCACAATTATCTTAATTTAATCTTTTCTTGCAACTTTACTGAGCAATGCACAGTCTAACCTCGGAGTGACGTTGGTTGCATGTCCAGTCTGAAGAACATTGACTCTCAGGTTTAATCTTGTGAATATTCTTCCTTCTTTCAGAATATTAGACCAGATTTTTTGAAAAACGGCTTTATGGCTCTTCGTAGTTAGATGGTTAACAACAATAACTCCTCTCAGACCACTGCTGATGTCTTTCTTCCTTTTCATTGAAGTAACACACACCAAGATGTATTTCAGATCTTTCATCTTTAATAATCTCAGTGTAAGCAGTAAACTTAGGTTTTTGGCTCCAAAAAGTGCTGCCATGGCAACATGCCCTTTGAACATCACCTGGTGGGGGTTAGATCTGGTTCAGGTTTAGTTGATCCTAAGCCCACCATGTTACACCATGACAGGATGATAAACACACATATTGTATGTGTTGTTATGTCTCACTAAAGCCTAATATTTTTAAATAGCATTCTGCAGTCTGACACTTTAAATATTTCACTTGCATTTTTCTTGTTTTGTTTTGTTTTTTGCCACCAGGAGTTAGTTGTATGATGTTGTTGCAAATCAAATTCTTTCTACAGGAAATAAGAAGTACTTTGTTTATTTTTTCACCATCGTTGTCGCGGCTTGGACGCTTCATAGACGAGGTCCACATCGTTTTTTTCTCGTAAATGCACATAACCCCGTCTCAGTTACAACAGCTCACCGAAACAACTCATAACTGATGATGTGAAACCGAGAGCTTGTGTTTAGTCAATGCAGGTTCAGGGAAGCTCAACTTCAGGGTTTAGCTCTTAACACCTATGAAAGCATCACGGATGTACTCAACCTTTCATCACTTCTGCATTTGGCTTGGTTTTTATTAAATGATAACATGGTACAACACGCCTTTGTTTGCTCTACTCTGTAAAATCTTAAATGTAAAGTTTGTTTTTGATGTGACTGCATCCTCCTTGGGATGCTTGAAAGCTTCTGAAATTCTACACCCCCTTATATGCTCAAACGTTTCTTCAAAATTTAAATAATCCAGGGATTTTCCAGACATTTAAATAAAAAAAAACTGTGACTTTCTTTTTCTCACATCAGAACAAAAAAGGGGAACTAATCAGAAATTGTTGGGTACCTGATGGTAAATGACATGACACCGTTCAGAGTTTCCAGACAGGAAGATCCTGCATAAATGAATCATTAGCTGATGATTAGATAATGGATATCTGTGAATCGATCGTGCTAATCTCTCTCTTTATCAGAGTTATGAGTAAAATCTGAAGGAAATTAAAAGCCTCTCCACAATGGGCATGAATGTTTCAGTAATGGTTTGTTTTCTGATAATTAGGTGGTAATTAAGCAACATTTTGTGCACCTTATTGTAAAGTGTTACCGTTCATTTTGCAGAGTAGACTTTCACTTTGGTGAGAATTTCCATCAGTGGGCTCTCTTGAGGAACCTGAAAACATGAATGAAACTATTTCAGGTGCTCAGAGTGTCTGAATGGAGATACTGTTGATGAGATTATTGAGGAAAAACTTCAAACCTCAGCTGGAGAAGCGCTGCCGTACTTCAGACAGTTCCTGATAGTAAAGCTCCCGCTACTGTGCCACGGGTCTCATGTTTCTGCAGCTGTAATATGTTGCGTGATTTTAATGAAATCAAAAGAAATCACTTGAGGCAGAGCCAGCTTTTTAGAAGTCCTTCTGCCTCAGTAGGTGCTTCCAGGCCATCTGTTCTCGAGCTTGTTGAGGTTAGAAACCGACGATGACACTGTTTATGCTTCATCACCATTATTATTATTATCATTCCAGTTGTCATTAATGTTGGAATGGTTGACTCATTTTCATAATGATTTCTGATTTACTCACAAAAAGCGCATCAAATGAGAATATGAGGGAAGGACTGCTCGGAAATAAAAAAATCATACTCATCATTATTTTGGTCCACACTGAAATCAAAGGATTATCCACTGACCTTTGAAGCATGTTGCATTAATCAAAATCAATCTGGCTTGTCTTTCAATATATAATATGCTTTTTATGTGAATAAAATAGTTTTCATGATATTTGTAAGGAATTTCCATCTCTTTTCATTTACATATGACTCAGCACCCCAATAATTTCAGAATTGATATCCAGATGTTATCTGATCTTTAAAATCTACTGTACATGTGGAATGAATTGTCTCATTAATTATCTGTCGCCAATTGCACCATTTGGAAATGAACAATTAAATGACACAATCCTTAAACAGCAAATGTTGTTCCAAGTCGTGTACGTGTGCGACTCGTCACATTGTAGTCTGACTGCATTAATTATAAGCACTTTTCACACGACATATTCAAGGCGGGACTGATGCTGGTGTCCTATTTCTAGAGTTTGGAGGGAAATCTTTGGTGCTACGTTTAGTGTTTGTTTGGCTGGCGCATAAACAGGTTTTTTATCAGGTTTTTCAAATGCATCTGCATTCAAAAGATGATGGAAGAATTTTTCTTTCCATCATTTTTTATTTATACATCTGCTGGCCATGTTGAAAGCCCAGACAAAAACTTTCATGAGACTATAGCTGGTGGGTCTCATAGGTGTCCCATAACAACATACTCTCCTCCTTTCTCCACGGTGCGCTCTACCCTTTTACACTAAGACAAATATGTTCTGCTTGTCTATGGGTGCAACCAAGAGAAGTCCAAATGTTGCATGGTTACACCCAAGGATGAGGTCATGCGTAAAATCCACTCCAGTACTGGGTTGGACACCAGTGCTGCGAAAACACTTTGTCCTGAAATGTCTTTTTTTTTGGTTTTAGTTTTAGCAGTATCTTTTTTTGCTGTTGTTCTGACCTTCAGGAAGTCACAGATGGATGCTGGTTAGCTCAAATATGTCGTCACCTTCCCTGGTCACACCTTGCTACGTGAAGACAGCTGTTACCTCAAAAGACCTTGTAAAAAGATTTTGGCCTAAATCAATATTTGTTTAGTTTCTGGGATATTTGTTGTCAGTATTCATAAGCGCTTGTGCACATAAATCAGACTAATAGTTTCTGGGTTGAGGGCCATAAAGATCATTAGCAAAAAGGTGTAGTTAAGAGATAGAGAAGACAAAGTCAGCAGCAGCGTCGGGAGGTTACATTATTTATTGATTAAATGCTTGTCTCAAGGTGAACCCTCAGCTGTAATTAAGCTCATGGTCTATAAATTTTAGCTGAGGACAAGCTTTCTGGTGCGTTGTTTTCATCATCATTCTTTCATTATGCTACTTTATTACTGCAGATGATTCTTTCATGTTGAAAAGTGTCCATGACTCAGCTGGAGTTGTTGCAGAATTTGCTCCATATTTTTCTCGAGTTATGGATATTCATATTACTCATTATTTTGCTTAATAATTAACCAACCCTTTGGTTTTTGCACTAAGTATATTGAAAATATATAAATTATTGCATATTTAGACCTTAAAATGGAAATGCATCATGACAAACAGTGAAAATTCATCAATATTTGATATTAAGGTAACGTTTTTGAAGGTGCATCTGAGGGTTAACGCCTCCCCATTGCCCTGTTTTGACAGCAAACATCGTACAAATGAAACATCTCGTGCGTGCATCTCATAAACACAGGCTCATCAGTCTTTTATAGCTGGGCTCCTCCAGCGCCCTCACCTGCACATCCTCATTAAACAGCATTACTGAAAGCAAGCAGAGCAGAAATGCAAGAGTGAATAACCTCCTGAAATGGAAGATAATAATTCATTTGTGCATGTGATGCTGCTTGCACAGTTATCGGCGCCTCACTCACAGATGTCTCCCTGCTGTCCTCCCAACACAGTTCCTGTGCCTGAAGAATATCAGGACTTTCCTGGTCGCGTGCAGCGAGAAATTTGGAATGAAGAAAAGCGACCTGTTCGACGCCTTTGACCTTTTTGATGTGAGGAACTTTGGCAAGGTAAGGAAGACGACCGCTGACAGACACACAGTAGCACTGAGACGTCTTCTGTGGTAAGGACAGGCTCGCTGTGCACGCCAGCTGTCCCCAAAGACAGCACCGAATTACACAAATGTGCTTTTTCGCCCACTCTCATCTTTGCTTGGAAGTTAGAGAAAGAGTCCTAATTATTTATGAGTGAAGGAGCTCATTTTTCATGACTTGGATCTTAAATGATAAGGAAAGCTTGGATGCAGAATAAATCCAGTTTCTGTGCTTCTTTTTTGCAAACATTTATGAAAGCTTGAATTTTGATTTCACAGTCCAGTTCTGGATTCTTTATTTTCCCAGTAATTTCATGTCATATTGAGGTTCAGTCTGTCATTAACGACAATATGAACACAACACGGTAGCTGTTAAGCCAGTACTGAAAAGTTAACAGCATGATCCAGCAGTTTAAAGCTTCCTCTCATTAAAATGAAAATTCTTCAACTCGCTGACTTTGGGAGGAGTTTTAAGTAGGAGCCTGGATTCATTATTTTGATGGGGCTTTTAGTCTTTACTTGCAGGGCTGTGAAAGTGTCTGCGCCTCTCTGACATATAACGCTGCCCTGAAGAAGTACCCAGGAGGTCTGGGTCCAGACTGCAGCCATTAGCAGAGAGAGAGAGAGCTGCAGGCTCCTTGTGCACTGTGTGTGCAACGTATCCATAACTTAAAACTGTGGGAACTGGGAGATAAACACAGAAAGACCCCAAAAAAAGCTAGATTTGATGACTTCACATTGGATAATGGAAATTCATACTTCCTTTTTTCTCCTATTGAAATCAGCAGTTTTCTGTCCATTATTAGAACGCTGAATCGCATTTCTGGAAACAATTGAAAACCACTTTGAGCCAGTCAACTCTTGTTTAATACAAGATGACTTTTGTCTGTAACAGTGTCTCATTTGTGCCACTTTTTTATTATTATTGTTACTTTCATTTTTACGTTGCAGTAACAGGCACGCCCATTAGAAGCATTACTCCATCACATACAGGGTGTAATTAATCATCCAATAATGATTCTTATCTCTGTTAATTCAGAGATGTAGTTTAGAGGTTTGAGCATGCAGTCTTGTGATTTTAGGATTATTTACTCAGTAAATTAATGGAACGCTATAGAAAAGAGTTTGATTCATAGGGTTTTTCTATGTTCGAAGTTTATTTCTAAAGTAGATGTTTATACATCTCTAATAATACTAATGATGACATAATTTTACAGATGTTCTTATTGGCTCCTTTGCAACACTAAAGACCTTTTTTCGATTACTATTATTAATAAACACATTTTCATGAATCCCGAAGCAGCTGCGAAACTGACATTTAAATATTTATGCCTGCGCCTTTCATCTTCCTTTTTTATAATGAAAAACAAGCCTTCATTAGAACGTTTTATGAATGATGGCAGCTTGTGCACAGACATTAACCACTTGTACCTGTGACGAAGAGCAAAGTTTAATGACGTTAAAAAGCAGAAGCTGTGGTCGTCTGAACAGCACGTGGACGTCAGCATCAGCACTTCCAAAAACTGAACTGATAACGTTTCAACTGCACATTTAATCTTTTATTCCCAGTAATTTAGTGATGTCGCTACATTTAAGCTAATGCTTGTTTAAGGCTCGTGTATAGTTACATTCCTTATCTAAAACATTAAACATATGTGGATTTGAAAGGTAAGAATTAAAGCCTTCCTTTGTAGTCAGGAAGTGTAGACATTCATCTCACTGTTACAAAAAGCTACTGGAAACACTCTGTGGTAAGACCCAAGGAAAATCAGCCAAGATATCAGGAAGAGAGTCCTGTACAAACATGAGCTGAAAGAGGAATAACTGAGGAGGACAACAGTACTTCATAAAAAAATAAAAAATAGAGATTACAGTTTGCAAATGCACACAGAGACAAAGACTTTCATTTTTGGACAACTGTCCATCATAAGGAAACAACATTATTTAGAAATATTGAGGAAGTTAGAACACGGACACAAATGGGTCTTTAAATGGACAATGACTCTAAATTAGTTACAAAGTGGTTTAAGGACAGCACAGATTTACGTTCAGAGCTGAAATGATTAAATAACAGCTAAACATTCCTGCACTATAGAAGAGAAGTCGACTATAAAGCTGTAATTGAAACTGCAAGATGACTAATTGGTGGCCATATACTGAAAAATATTCTTTTTATTTACAAGACTTAAAAAAAAAGCCATTTCTATGAACAGTTAATAATGCAGTAAGAGATCTGTTGGAAAAAAAAGATGTAATCCTAGAAGGAATGGAGAAGGAAAATGAGAAAGGCTTTAGCCACCGTCAACAGAACATATTTATCTCTTGTGCTAAATTAAGCAGCAAAGAGAATTAAGGCATCTATTCATTAACTCATTTATAATTAAAACACTGTTGGACCCCTGGCAAGTTTCTTCTCTTTTTTTTTTTTTTTAAGCTCGTAATGAAACATTTTCATTGAGTGGATTTCTGAAAGAGGATATGCAAATCTAAATCTTCATCCTTGCTTCGGGGAAACATGGAAACAAATGAAAATAGTCAACTCATTCTTGTGATATGAAATTCTTATGCTTTTCTGTTTTACTTCAACCCATTTTTTATTTATTTTTTTCTTCAGCACCACACATATTTGTGTGCATATACGCTGATTTTCAGGTTATCCTGCTGCTAAAATGGTTTCAGGATATTTGCAGCGCTCTGGTATCCCGACTGCCTTCATTTGGATCAATAACTTTTTCCTCTGTTACGTTATTTCTTCAAAAGTAAAGACAACTAACATGGTCAAATTCTGGCATCTGATTGGTCAGCTTTATTACTTTACATAAATGCATCTGATGCGGTACCAAAAACCGTTGTCATGGATTTAGAATCTAACTTTAGAAACCAAAATCAATTCCTCCACCAGGCTGTAAATATGTTTAATTCTGTTGTTAAAAGTTGTCACTTTTAACATGGAGGTCAGTGGAGATTTGCTCTGTTTCGGAGCCAGCACCTAGTGGTCAGCCAAGGAACTGCAACAAAACCTATTTCCTGGATGAGCTTCAACCAAGCAGCAAATATAAAATGAATTTCTAGTCCAGAAACCACTCGAGATGCTTTAAACACATTAGTAACGCTAAATTAATTGTGGCAGCCCATGAAGCCACGTTACACCATGATGCTAGCATCATTAATGACTCATTTTTCTGTTTAATAAGCTGCTAAAAAAACAAAATAACTAATTGTTGTGATCATTGTCTTAAGTTAAAAAAAAGCTCTTATTTGATGAGTTTTGTATTTTGATAGAGCAGTTTTTCCTTGATGTGCTACTACGAACCCCTGAAGATGTAGCTTTGAAGCTTTATTAAATGAAACATTTCAGTTTCAATGAATCTATGTTAAACATGTAATAATAACGCATGTATAATTAAGGCTTTTCTGTTCCTGTGAACAGCTTCACGTGAGATGATTAGTTTTCGCTTTCCTGTCGCATGGTGTTGCCCCCGTTTTTCTGGAGCGATTCAACTTGGCTGCAGTGGAGCACTTTGATGACTCTCAGTCCAATCCCACATTGCCCAGAGTGAATCTAACGCGCTGAAATCAGACTGCAAGCTGGCGGGTAATCCTCGCTCGGCTGGCTCTGCAGAGGCTAATGGAGTGAGGAGAGAAGGGAATGGGCAGAGCTGCCACTCATGGGTAGTCGCACTGCCATTCTTTGTGGGTTTTTTCCTTTTTCCTCTTTGTTTTAAAAATAGGTGCTGGTCTGCTCCTGAATAAAACATCGTCCGTGCCTGTTTATTTTAGATTTTATGTGATAGTCAGCTCGAGGAAACGTGTTGGAAATCTCTTTGAGCTTAAAGAGCTGTGCTGTGTGAAGCCATGGCCTCCTCAGTATGAGCGCCACAGGAAGAGCCGTTATTAATATGAACTTATGTCAGACGTCACGATAGAGATGCATCTGACAAACAGCTTTAGGTTGTTGTCAGTTCAAACTGTGCCTGCACAGAGCTGTAGTATCAGACAAACACGTGGAAACAAATGCAGCAGGTCTATCTCTTGTACTCCTGTCAGTGCGAGAACATCTGGTTTGCACATCTGTCTCGCAGACACGAGGGCTTGTGGGCTCTTCAGGGAAATGAGAAAGTTGGCTGTACAGACCATGCTCACATAGACACGCACACACACACGCAGAAACGAACGCACACCTGGCTGGGAGAGTGGAAGTGTGAGAGAGCATCAGAGATGTGGTTTAAAGAATAACGACAACTGAAAGCCACAAACATCAACGTGCAGTTGTTCTTTTTTGTTACATGTGGCAGGACACATGTGGACTCAAGAACGAGAAGTCCAGGTATTATATGTGGTTAGTCTCTTAAATGTCATATTAACCTCAAATCAATATCACGATTAACTGAACAAGTTTCCTCAATTATGATTATTGAATGATTATTTTAGTAGCATTTTACTATTTTTGCCCTGTAGACCACTGCTGCCAATATAATCAACTATTAAAACTGGGATATTTTATGAAAAAAAGAGTACGTAAGTTAAAATAACGTGAAATAGAACATGTGCAGATTAACTATATGGGGTCATTAAATTGATATTTAAAAAAAAAGAAGAAATAAGCAAGATGACATCAGTTCTGAGTGTTGATTTCGATTAATTTTTGATGAATTGCCCAGCAATACTTCACAGAGGTTGTTTACTGTGATCAGTATATTTTCAGACTACACGTACTAGTGCCAAAACCATGACAGCGATGTTGCATTAAACTTCTCTTCTCAAGATTAAGAGTGCTGAGAAGGCTGTTTTTTAAAACATTCAAGCAGGATTTATAGATGCTAAGATGCTGATGGAACCCCTTTGTGGTCTTGTAAGACAATAATGATAATAACAACAAACTCTTCTTCACTACTCTTTACACTCTGCCATCGTTATTCCTCACAGTGACTAAGTGTCTCGCTTCTAGTTTCCTGCTGATTCCACCTTGTTTCAAAATAGAATCAAAGTGCTGACATGAGCTGTCCGTTCACAGTCATATGATGCAGTTTCACAGCTCTTGGAGAAAATTAATCATCATACTGTCTTCATGTCACACTTAACAGGTCAAGCAAGTGACATGTGTGCGCCTTAAATCGGTTATGTGGAGGTGGTCGCTGTAGGTGAACTTTAGAAGCCCACGTTGGAGCGTAGCTGCTGAAAGTGGATTGCTACACACAGTCTGAGTGACAAAATACGTTTCCAAACAGCTCCAAAGTGTTCCTGTTTCCAGATCAGATGATGGTGATTACTTGGGGCCAGAATACGCTGAGGAAGAGTTGCAGCTTTTGGAAGCAGATCGATGATTCTGGGTTAGATGATAGCTGCTGTTACCTGGCAACAGTTTTGCTGCTGACAGTCACTAACCAGGTGGTGCTGCTTCACCAAAACACACTTCCGTATATGTCAGCTTACGTGGTTATTTCTAGACAAGTGTAAATAAGAACACTTTGGAGCTGTTAGGGAGTTTATTTTGTTAGTATATATGCTTGGACAATAAGATGGCCTACACTGTTGTTGGCAAAGAAGCTAATTCCCAAAATATTGGCGTTTCCCGTCACGAGTTGGTTCTGGGTTGGTGGTTTATTTGATCAGACCAGAGTGTGCGCAGTCGTATCATAATTTAAGTACTCTTGTTTTGGTTCAACACTCTTGTTGTTCTGAATATTTAAAAAGGGTAAAATGGAGCAATCCATCAACACCTTCAGGCAGATGAAGACAGTGATGTTGTTTTAGTTGAATTTCTGGTTGGATTGTGGAAATATGACACACCATGGAAAGCAGAAATAGGAAGGAAGAGGGGAACAGACAGAAAGGGGTTATTGATTGCTGTCTTCTTCCTCAGTTGACTGTGATAAATTTAACTGTGGAAACCCGCTAAAGGCTGACGAGCCCCCCACCCCCCATCATGTCTCCCCCTCTGTTTCTTTCCTTTGTCCTTCAGCTGTGCTCTCTGCGGCAGATCTGTTTGGTCAGATATCATATGCCTGCTATTTGCTAATGGATTTTTGGGTTGTATCTTTGTACTGGAACACTTAACTGCTGGACTTTGTAGGTGCATTCTGACTGCAGTGGCTGAAATCGACCTTTTATTTGAAAAAAAAAGAAGAAAGAAAGATCTTCTAATCTTCCAGACCATTACAGTCATTAAGTAGATTACCAGAAGAGCCTTTTTTCAGCATCACATGGGAGGTTTTACTTTCTAACTTTGTAGGTGTCAGTCGCTTAAACACTACAATTAAATCATCAGCTTTATGGAGCCGCGAGCCGCCTACATGAGTCTTAATGAGTCTGGCTCCTGAAGCTCAGCCTTACTTTCATAATCTAAAGGGTTTTTAAAGCCAAAACACCACCAAAAGAATGCAAAACTGGAAGAAACACTGACATTTTTCAAGTGTGGAGCACTTCAGGCAGCAGAATGTGACCTTTGCAACAACAGTTACTTTGATTTTACTGTTTGCTGAACGCTATTTTGACTTGTCAAATGCAGATGCAAACCTTCACTTTAGTGGGTCTATTTTTATCTTCTGTGCATGCTGATTGACACCTTTGCACTTAGTTGTGGTGGCAGCCAGTCAGGCGCACATCTGACTGAAAGACGATGTGTAGACAGAAACGTTTAGAACTTTGAGAGCTGAGAATCCACTTTGACTTGCGCTAATTGGAACGCCGAGCAGAAATAAAGGAGTGAAAGCCTGAAATCCAACCTGTGTGCTTCTTGCTATAATGCATCTTGATTCCATTTTCTCATGGTGGAGAACCCTTCTGTGCCTCACTTAGCTGGTCCTTACGCTGCGGTTTGACATAAAAATAATCTCCAAAACTGTTTGACAGGACCTGGTTAAAGCTGAAAGCTCTGTGGATAATTCATGGTCTCCCAGTGACTGCAGCTGCCTCTACTGGAATCACGCTTGTGTTTCTCCAAGCGTGAATGCACACACACATGCAAAAACACACGCCACACTCCCACCAACCAAACCCAATCATGGCTTATTGAAGAACACTGTGCCACAGAGCCTCCTGCATCTTTGCTCGCCAGCTGCAGAAGTGGATTGTCTTGATTGTTTGAGGATGTGAAAGAGAAAGTTCTTTGATGATTTGCTGTTATATCCCTGCGAGGGCTCTTTCAGTGCCTTAGCTGTGGCAAACATCAGCTCGCTCTGTTTGGATGAACACGCTCCAACAAAAGCAGAAACACCGGTTTGACGTGGGAGCAGGTGGGTTTGGTAATAAAAGTGAAAACAGCTGGCAAGATGTGTTTTCAAGGATATTTGTTGCCTCGGCAGACATCTGCATTAAGCAGATTGATGCTGTACTGACAAAACTAACATCTACGCGACAAACCAGGGTTTTCGTGGTGCTGTGACCATGACGATGACCTGATGTACCAGGTGGCTCTCTGTGATGTTCCTGAGAAAAGTGTTTGTAAAAAGCATTTTTAGTCCTGTTGAAGCTTATCGTGAGCCGCCACCAGCAGGGGAGGCTTTGCATCATGGATGAGAGGAAAGAAAATTAGCCTACACAGTTTTATTAATTAATTCATTTATTTTTGTTCTTGGTTTACAGACGAAATCACTTCCAGTTCATAACTTCCACCTACATCTAAGCTGCCAGTATAGGACATTGAATTACCCGTTGAAATCTGTCACAAGCATGTGCCTGGCAAAAAATAAAGAAATAAGACAATTCACAAAGGACTGATGGGAAGTCATCGTTCAATACAAACATAAGACACATAAAGTAGAGAAAACTGGTCAACATTTTCTACTTAGTTGTGCAGTGTGTTCAGGTGTGTGGATTGATATTGTAGAAGGTTGACTGACTTGATGTTTCAGCGTGAAGGTGAAGTGTTCCTTTATTTTTTTAAGGGTGTACATTCTCACTTGTTCATGAGGGAATCTTTTAAGGCAAGTTTATTTCTAGAGCACATTTCATACGCAAGGTAATTCAAAGTGATTTACATCTACATAAAATCACAAGAGGCAAATAAAATCATTCCATAAAACATATAAATGATCAATAATTAATTAAATTAAAATGAAGAGTGCAGAATAAAAGTATAATTTAAAATTTAAAAATTAAGTAGAAGAGAAAGGGGAAAAAGACGAAAA
>JBAMYA010057767.1:0-29209 GCA_037176975.1 Arrhamphus sclerolepis | reverse complement strand
GGACTAAAAGCACGGATACGACGTTTGACTGTTGTATACAATCAGTATTGACTACTGATAAAACTCAGCAAACTTCTATAGTTTATTATTGATCCACATAAGTTGACTTCTTATTGGCTCTGATCAATATTATCAAAGCAGAAGACATCAATACCAGTTATTGTCTTGAAGAAGACAAACATGAAAAAATCTTTATTTAAATATCTACAGAAACAAAAGCAGTATCAAGTTACATCCGACATGTGTCATGGAATGCCTCCAGGGTCCTGAAGTCCCTCCATGTTGGAGGAAGCCCATCCTGCAGGAAGCGGCCACAGCGCTGACAGGAAGACTGGAATAGTTTAATGTAGCTTCGCAGCCACGTCTGCAGGTGAGAGACACAGGTGATGGACACACAGATGAGTGAAACAGGTAATGGACACAGAGGTGAGACAAACAGTTAAGAGAAACTGGTTAGTGAAGCAGGTGAGATCCAGACATTTGAAGGATGAGGTTCTGGTCAGTGTCTCACCATGAAGGACCGGACCACTACATCAGGCATCTGAGGCAACTGATAGTGCAGCAGGGCAGTGGTGGCGTGATCTGTTACCTAGCAACAAGCCAAAAATCAAAGTCCTGACATATAAATTCAACAGAATGAAGGTTTAAAATGAAGATAGGCAAGCCCTACCTTCTGAAACACATGGTACTGGGACTTGGTCCAAATATCCAGCTGGAGATGAAAGACAGGTTACTATGGAGACAATGGGTGTGTGAATGGTTACCTGTCAGGTGAGTCTCACCTTTCCATCCTCGTTGAAAACATTCTCGTTGAATCCTCTGACAACTGTTCTGTCAATGAATAATGACCGCATCACCACAATCGCCTTCAGCACCTTCCCCAGAGTCACCTAAAGGTGAGGAACACAGCTATTACCTGTGTGAACACACTTGGCTGGGCACACCTGAGACTGACTGCTGAGGACCCCTACCAGCAAAACCGCAGAGGTCCCATTGGGTCTGGACAGTTCGATGGTCATGTCCGGAAACATCCTGCCAATCCGAGAAATTACGTCATCCACGTACCTGCATGTCAAGAACCACAGATGACATCATCGATTACATCAACCTGTTTATATGAAGACCAGCAAATGACTGGGACAAGTTACCAGGAGACACCAAGCCTGCCCCGGGCCGCCCAGAAAGCTGAGCACAGGGTCAACCTCGTGCCGCCACAGGGCTGCTGAGACCAGATTAACATCTGGAACATTAAACTGAACTCACTGAGGATGCAGGACCAGTGTACTGGGCTGGACCTTGGGCCTTCTCTTGGCTGAAGCTCCCATCTGATTGGCCGATCTTTTGAGTGACTGTTGATTCAACAAACTGGAAGCCAAACCAGCATGGTACTGCAGCTGGACAGGGACATGGAACAGGTTAGTTTTGATCTCATCTATATTATAATTTTGGTAAATGAGAGCTTGCTGTAGTTTGTATTAAGGTTAGGGATAGGAATCGAGGACCAGTTCTTGTTGAGAACCAGTTCCCAGTGTTTCAGTTCCATGGAACTGTTTGCCAATTTTGCAAATGATTCCCTTATCAATTCCAGTGGGCAAGAACGACATCACCATGCATGTTGAATAGCTTACGCAAGACATGCAACGTGCATGGCGAGTCCAGTGCAGCCAGCAGTCAACAGTGTAACGTGCAAGCTGTGAGGGCTTAAACCTGTCCTATGGGACAGTAAAAGAGTCGACATAGCTTTGGAGTACAGAAACTTGTCTCCGTTTAATCACAAACTTCCCTTCTTACAGTCTCCAGCAGGATGAATACAACCCCGTCAGGGCAAACATGGATACCACAACAGAGCCACACCTTTCAAAATAAGAGCACACAGCATAAGCCGGAACTCCCCCAATTACAATAGTAAACATGACACCCAAGCGGTACAAACGCTTGAAAGTCTGATTACACTTGACTAAAAAGACGACAAAAGGGCAACTTGCAATACTTGCAAAGTGGATATTTCAACAACGGAAGGAAATACTACCAACAAGCAGAAACATTTGTGCACACAGCATGCAATAACTATTAATGAATGTCACATTTTCGATCAGCTCCGGACTAATGTTAGTGATTCTCAACCCAACAGCAGGAACGTTTGCATGTCCTTGACTAATAATACTGCAGGTAACTAACTAACAAACACTGCCTATCATGTTAGCACCATTTGCCTCATTGTAAAACCTGCTATTAGTAAAGGTTAACGTTAAATGAATGTCTTCTCATTCATTTCATTTAGATGACCATCATGAGAAACGGAGTCTGACTGGTTTATTTTTCTCCAAAAGAATTGTTAATTCTTCATAGTAAAAGGTTGCAGATTTGCACAATGCACAATTTCATTGTATTTGTTTTGATAGTAGTTTTATTTTTGAGTGCTCAGCTCATATCCTTTTAAAAAGGAGAATTTTAATTTCTATTAGAAAAATGTTTGACATTCTTGTAGAATTACCACAGAATAATTTATGCTGTATTTTCTTAATTTCGACAGAAGAATATTTATTTTATTATTAAAATTTTATTTTGGTGATGATAACCGACCTGTTTGTTTTAATTTTTTTCCCAAATGAGAATCGATAAGGGAATTGACAAAAAAACAAATTATTAAGCAGAATCGAAAATGAAATTGGAATTGTACAAATCTTATCTATTTCCATCCCTAATTAGGGTTATCGGGGTCTTTTATTTTGGTAAATGAGAGCCTCGGTTAGGGTTATTGGTATTTTATTCTGAAATACTGGCGTGTCAACTCATTCTGGATAACCAACATCTGGTGGGTTGGGGTTAGCAGATGTGCTGATGCCTGTTACCATAGCAACCAGACAGATGAAAGGGAAGAGGAGGAGCTGAAGGGATGCTGTTGCCACAATGACAGCCTTACCTTGTTGGACCACTTGTAGGCCTGCAGCAGCTGTGAGTACAGAGGAGTTTTATCCTGAACCGGGTCCAGACTCAGCAGGCCGCTGTTGTGGAGCGGGTGGGACTCTGAGGGACGACCCACCAGACCACTGAGACGCTCCAGCTCGCTGTAAGGGAGACAGAGAGGTGACGGTTAAGGAGATTAGAGATCAATAAACAGTAGAACAAGATTGTTCAGGAACCGTTTGATGGATCACATGGTCAGCTGTCTCTGAGGACACGACGACTGGACATGCTGATGTTCTTAACTATCACATCCTGATCAATTTATTCAACTCACAGCTGTTTTATTATTAGGTAACTCAACATGGTTTTCATCACTGTGGTAACCAACTCTGTGGACTCTACTTGGTCTCCGTCACCATGGTAACCAACTGAACTAACCCTGGTCTCTGTTACCACTGGTCACCAACCAGTGGCGTCAGCTGGCCTGGGCTTTAGCCCAGAAGGTTTTTTTCTTTCGCCCTGGATAATTCAATTTCAGAAGAAATACATTAGAACTTGTACAGTTGTTGAATGAAGCATCTGTTTTTTATTGGCTGATCTTAACCCAAGAGTTTGCGCGCTGGATTCAGCCAGAGACATTTTGAGAAGAAAGCAAAACACAAATGGAACACACGATGGATATAAGACATTTTTTAAATGAAAAGAAGCTGATTCAGGTGACTCTGAGGCTCAAGTTTCTGGGGAGCTGCCAGGAGAAACAGGTAAATTAATTATTTAAATTCTGTTTTATGTGAAGCATGTAGTGTTGGTGGGGCGTGCTGGCAGGGCTGCAAGACAGGCCTCCCCGGTGATAGAGGCTCACAGGCAGGCTGAAAATCCCTGAAGGCTTGGTACGGCTGGCAGCTTTTCCACACATAAATTCTGTGATACCACACACAACTATTTTAGTGATTTATTCTGTTTTTCCATTTCCTTTGAATATAAAACCTTTTCATTAAGTTTGCATACTATATACACAAATAATTGCATACAGATATAAAAATCAAACCTTTAATTCATTTTAACTTTTGAGTGTCATCTCTTGTTTTTGACTGAAATCAGTTTATCTGTTTGTTTGTTTTTGCAGATGTGTGACAGAGAGAAAGTCATGGAGAGAAACAGCAGCAGCCTGGAAAAGTGGAAGGTACAGTAACACTGAATGACATTTATCTGAAAATTATCTAAGTGAAAAAAAGAAATGTTTTAAATATTTTATTCAATATGTTCTGTTGTCATTCAGTATGCATTTCTTTATTTTTCTGGCAGCAGATTCAAAAGATGGAAGGAAAATGAGCAGATGGAGAGAAAAGAGCAGCAGAGACAGAGGTGTAACACAACACAGTAGGGGTGGAAGGAAAAATAAAGTACAAGTTAAAATGGCTCCAAATATAATATACAGTTGAAGAAATCTTAAACTGATTCGTGTGATGTGCATTTTTTGGGAAATATGGCTCCTGATATATAGTCTATAGGCATCATCACTCAACCTTTTCACATGGTCTGGTGTTAAAAAAAAGCAAACTAAAAATTGCAAATCATGTAACCTCTAACATGTTTTAAAAATTGTAGAGGGGGAATATGACCTGGCTTCAGTCAAAATATTTATTTATTTTTGCTTTAACCCCTTAAGACCGAACATGTTGGCACGATACATTTTTACAAGCCAACTTTGCAACACCATGACTCTGCGATACTTTGCGCTATCTGAAACATTTCACTGTTTTTTGAAAGAGGAAACATTGCGCTTTTCAGCCACTATCTGGTTATTATGGTAATTCCACTCCTGCTTGCAGGAAGCCTGGTAAAACTTACTGCTCTCAGCCCTTCTCCCACACAGAACCAGTGAAAACAGTAGTGAAAAAAACAATTTTGGAGTATTTTCAGAGAGCGCAGAGTTGGAATATGTGTCTGGAAGATGGTCCTCAAGGGTTATAAGACCATCACAGAGGTTCAGCGAGGATTTTGAGACCAGCAAAGAAGTTGAAGAACCAATTTTTTGCAGAGAGAGGTAACGTTTTATGCATTGAATTTCCAACTTGGATTTCCAATGAAAAGAGAGCTTTTTCAGTGGAATGAAGCTGTATGGCATGTAGTTTTTACTTTTTATATCTTATTATGTGTGTAACTCCACTATTGGTTCTAATTGTGACTATAACAACCTACTGGGTCAATGTTCGAACATTGTGCGCGTAAATGCACAACGTGTGTATTGCATGTGTGTATTCCCAGCTGAATATCTTTCTCTGCTACATTCCTTTCCATTCCATTGCTTTTGTGGAGGAGCTGGCAGAGGGCGCAGACAGGGAGTGAGAGCGAGGTGCTCTGGGAGAGACAGAAGCCGCTCACCTCATCATCCAAGATAACTGAAGAAAAGAAAACATATATATGTACGGATTTTTTTGTTTGTTTGTTTTTTGATAAACTATTATTTAGTACCCGTGGGGAAATTCTTTCTCTGCATTTGACCCCTCTGGGCTGCTGGACCCAGAGCGGTGGGCTGCCGTGGTGTGGTGCGCAGGTAGCAGGTGCCTTGCTCAGGGGCACCTCATCCATGGATGTGGACGTTCACTCCCCCCGCCCACTTCATTGGTACCAGCCAGGGATTGAACCCAGTTCTCCAGCCTCTACACCAGTATCATCAAAACTGAGTTTTCTGGGGGAGGAAAAGACGCCTGTACATAGTTTTCATTTTTGGACTGTTTCTTTATTTTCAAAACAGACTCTAAAAGTTGTGTTGTAAATATGTTCAATACTGTCTAAATTTCTGATTAGTAATGCCAAATTTTTTCGTTGTGTACATCTGTTGAGGGCATTTTTTAATCACTAAACCTCTAAAAACAATGTCCGTTTTTGTTTTTTCTTCATTTTAATTTGATGGATTATTCTTTTAATAGACTGTAAATTGTAAATAACTAGATATTGAAAGTTCCAGTTGTTATGGGAAAATGGGCAAAATGATTTACTCACAAGACATTTAAAGAACTTTTTACAACATAATTAATCTCTGTGTTATCTATGAGTGCATCATCCTGTTTCTGTCAATACGACAATTTAATTTTGACATATTTTGAAGTACATATTGGCAGTATTTGGCTTTAAACAAGAAACCACAAGGCTCCAGAAAGCATCGAGATAGAGCCTTTTTTCCTGGGCAGGATCCCCTTGACTTCCCTGTAAGGATCCCAAGAAACAGCCCTGTCACCGACTCTGAACTAAACCTGGTATCTGTTACCTGACTCTAGTCCTGGTTCTGACTCTCATCGTGTCCTGACTCTAGTCCTGGTACAAACTCTAGTCCTGGTCCTGACTGTTGAGGGGCAGCACTCACTTCATGTCTCTGTTGACCGCCTGCAGGTTGTCCTGGAACTCGGCTATGAACTGCTTCTCTCGGCCCTCCAGCGTGTCCCGGTTCTTCATGCCATCCTTGAGGAAGTCAAAGACGCGGCTGACGCTGGAGCGCAGCGCCTGGATACCGCTGATGGCGTGAGAGAACGCATCCAGGTTCACTCCAACGTTCACAACATCCGCCATCTTGCTGCTGCTGCCGTCCTGTGGGCAGGAAGTTGCGTCACGGAGAACCGCTTTCAGAATAAAGGCAATGAAAATGGAATAACGTATCAACATTAAAATTAAATTCTGAACATGTTTCAAATCAGCAGTGACGAACCACAGACACATCAAAAACAACAACAAATCGGGGGAAGGATATCAAGCCAACAGAAAAGAGAACTGGAGTAAAAGAAAAAGAACCAAAAACTAAAAAACAAAACACTGAATTTACTCAGCTAAGAGAGAGAGAGGTAGAGCGAGGGTTCACAGCCAGATAATCCTGAGTCTCAGCCCCTCCAACGGCACAAGACTTCAGGACAGCCCTCACACAATCGTGACCCACCAAATTATAGGAAAACAAAAATAACATTACATTAACTATTGGACATCTACCACAAAAACGCAAAGTAAACTTCAGTGTTATTTGGCTCTAAACAGACAGTACATAGTGGCAGAATGTCTGAGCACCGTGACTGATGAGGAACTGAGAAACACTTTGAGTGATGTTTTGGTCACTTTTGAATTTTGTTAGTGTTCTCAGCCATAGAGGTAGCATGAGGCGGTGTCTACAACCAACAGAAGTTGCTCAGGTTGTGCAGCTCATCCAAGATGACACATCAATGCAAGCTGTGGCAAGAAGGTTTACTGTGTCTCCCAGCACAGTGTCCAGAGCACGGAGGAGATACCAGGAGACATGGAGGGGACCACAGGAGGGCAATAAGCCAACAGCAGGACCACTACCTCCTCCTTTGTGCAAGAAGGAACAGGAAGAGCACTGCCAGAGGCCTGCATATTGACTTTTGTGCATGTTTCTGCTCAAACTGTCAGAAACAAACTAAATGATGGTGATATGAGGGCCTGAGGTCCACAAGTAGGACCTGTTCTTACGGCGCAACACTGTGTAGGACAATTAGCATTTGCCAGAGAACACCAATATTGGCAGATTCACCATTGGTGCCCTGTGCTCTTCACAGATGAGAGCAGGTTCACACTAAGCATGTGAAAGACATAACAGAGTCTGGAGATGGAGTGGAGAACATTATGCTGCCTGCAACATCCTCTGGTATGACTGGATTGGCAGTGGGTCAGTCATGGTGTGGGGAGGCATTTCTTTGGATGGCTGCACAGCCCTTCATGTGCTAGCCAGAGGTACCCTGACTGCTATTAGGTACCAGGATGAGATCCTCAGACTAATTGTGAGACCATATGCTGGTGCAGTGGGCCCTGGGTTCCTTCTGATGCATGACAATGCCAGGCCTCATGTGGCTAGAGTGTGTCAATAGTTCCTCCATGATGAAGGTATTGATGCTATGGACTGGCCTGCCCGTTCCTCAGACCTGAATCCAATTGAGCACATCTGGGACATTGTGTCTTGTTCCATCCACCAACACCACGTTGCACCACAGACTGTCCAGGAGTTGACTGATGTTTTGATCCAAGTTAGGAGAACATCCTCAACCTCATCAGAAGCATGAACAGTTGTTGTAGGGAGGTCATACAGGCACGTGGAGGCCACACACACACTACTGAGCCTCATTTGACTGGTCTTGAGGAATTTTTGCTGATGTTGGATCAGCCTGCAATGCGATTTTCTACTTTAATTTTGAGTATAGTTCCAAATCCAGACCTCCATGGGATAATAATTTTGATTTACATTCATCATTTTTGTTATTTTGTTCTCAACACAATCTAATATATATAGAATAGAAATTTTCAACTGCAATATTTCATTAATTGAGATCTAGGATGTGTTATTTTAGTGTTCCCTTTATTTATTAATCTTTTTTTTTTTCAGCTGTGTATGTACACACATATGAAATGTGCTGTTAAAATTACTTCCTCCAGAGTAGAGGAGTGAAACTGGGCTGCAGTCTCAGTCCCACCCTCTTCAATATTTATATTGATGAATTGGCTGACACACAGATTAAATGCCTACTTTTTGCAGATGGTCTCATACTGCTGGCTCCACCAAAGGAAGCACTGCAACAGCAACTAGATCATCTTCAAACCTTCTGTCAGACCCGGGCACTGATTGTTATTCAGGATAAATGGCAAATTATGATATTCGAGAAACGACCCACTGGTCAAGGAAACCAAACCAGGTTTTTCCTGGGCTCTCATGAGGTGGAACACACACGACTACACATACTTAGGACTACACATCACTTCTAAAGGAAACTTTAACCTTTGATGATCTCAGAGAGAAGGAAAGAAGGGCTTTCTATGCTATAAAGAAATCTTCAAACATTAATATACCCATTAGAATCTGGCTCAGAATATTCATCCATAATTGAACCAATTATTCTATATGGTAGTGAGGTGTTGGGTCCTCTCACAAATCAAGATTTTGAAAAATAAGACAAACACCCAATGAAATCCTGCACACAGAGTTCTGCAAGAGCATCCTCAGAGTGCACAGGAACACCCCCAACAATGGATGCAGAGCTGAGCTCTGCCAACTCCACCTTCTGATTAGAATTCAAAAAAGAGCCATCAAATCCTATAAACACCTTAAAACAAATTATCCCAATTCCTACCACAACAAAGCTCTGCAATGTCAAGAGAACACAGAGAGGAGCCTCCTCAGCCAGCTAATCCTGAGGCTCAACCCCACCAACAGCACAAGACTTCAGGACAGCCCTCACACAATCTGGACCAACCAAATTATAGAAAAACAAAAATAACATTACATTAACTATTGGACATCTACCACAAAAACAGAAAGTAAACTTCAGTGTTATTTGGCTCTAAACAGACAGTACATGAGCACCATGACTGATGAGGAACTGAGAAACACTTTGACCACGTCCAGACTCAGTGGCCACTGCTTAGCCATGGAGACAGACAGACAGACACAGACAAACCTTCTGCCCAGAGAGGACAGGTTGTGTCAGTTCTGTCCACACAGACAAGTGGAAACAGAGAAACACTTCCTGATGCACTGCAACAAATATGAACACATTAGAGCTGAGTTCCTCTCCAAAATAAAACAGAAAGTCACTGACTTTGATTCTCTGCCTGATCAAACCAAAATGCAACACATCCTTGGAGAGAACAGAGTCAGCAGTTTAGCAGCAGCTAAATACGTCAGATTATGACACAACCTGAGAGACAAGCATCATAACACTTGACACACCTGTCCATATTTACGGTGCATATATTTTTTAGTTCATACATACACACACACATATATATATATATACATATATATATATATATATACACACACACACACACACACATACACATATATATATATATATACATATATATATATATATACACACACACACACACACACACATATATATATATATACACTTTTATGACTTACTGTTATTATTATACCTTATTTATAAATTTATATTGGCTTTCGCAATATTGTTAATCTACAGTCATGCCGAAAAAGCACATTGAAAATGAAATTGAATTGAGAGAGAGACCATACAGATGTATGGAGAGAAAGGGAGAGAGAGGATACTGATCTATCAGGTGTGCTATCTATGTGGACATGTCCACCTGCGGCTCCTCCTACCTGGTCACTGATGTGGTCACAGCGCTGGAGCAGCAGCTTGATCAAAGACGACTTCAGCAGGAAGTGGACCAGCTGGTCCAGCAAAGACTTGGACTGGACCAGCCTGACTGCAGCACAGAGGATGGAGGTGGAGACCAGGACCACCTGCTCACACCTGAAACACACACCTGCATGTGAAAGGCCCACCCCCTAAAAGGAAAACAGTCAGTCTAGATGTAGAAACTCCTGCAGCCTCCAGTGGGCCCCACAGTTACAATCTAGAAGGGTTAGAACTCACGTGTGTAGCAGCTGAGGATGAAGAGTCTCCACCAGAAACACCTGATGAACACACTGAGACACGTGCAGAGACAGCTCCTTGAAACACACACATACACACATGGACACACAGAAAGAGATCATGTGATCATGTGAGCAGCTGACTCTGGTGGAAGAGGAGTACGTGTAAAAGGAGAGTACCTGTGGAGCATCTCTGGTCAGCTGGTCCAGGAAGTCCCACCAGCTGAAGAAGTTGGTCATGTGATCTAGAGACTCTGACCTGAGACCAGCCCTGCAGAGAAGAAGAGAAGAACATCTATCAGTAGATCTGCAGGTCCTACAGTCCAGCGTTTCCTCTAGATTCATTTAGGAGTGTTCCTAAATCCTAGCCGCTGCTCCTTTAAATTTCTGTTTGTTTTTTTTTTGTTTTGTTTTTTTAAATTGTTGCAAATACATCACCACTGTATCTCTCCACCTTCACAGCAGAGTCCTGCACTGGGTCGGGTACACGCAAGTACTAAGATAAACTTCAGATAACCGTCTTGCTCAGTATCTACTCTTCTTGGGGGTGAGGAGGGAGTGGGTTGTTAATACAACATTAATTACTAGTGAGAGCGAGGCCTTGAAAGTGACATCACGTCAGGCACTTGGTCAGAGAAGTGTCCTTTTGGAAAATGAGGGCAGTGGCGTTTCGGGAGAAAAGGTAGACTTATTAGCTTACCATAACGCATAATAGATTTAACAACCTGAGCTGTCGCTGGCATCAGGAATACATGCAGTTTTCGAATTACTGTAACTCTTCAACTATTAACGCTATTGACGTAATTCCAATGGAACTTTTACCTCGGAACTGCTGTTATTTTAACTCACTGCGGACATCGGGCCGAGGTAGAGGAATTGCCACTGTTTTTAAGAGTCATTCTATATATAAGCAGCTATCTTTACCATTCTCATTCACCAGGTTTGAACAGAGCCTTTTTGAAGTCTGTTGCTTCCACACTGTGTTGTGTGCAGTGGTTTTATCGGCCTCCCAAATACAATAAGGACCTTTTAAATGACTTGTCTGATTTTCTGGCTGACATAATGCCAAAATATGACCGGGTCCTTATTGTTGTCGACTTTAATGTTCATGTGTGTTGTCCTGATAAGCCATACGCAAAGGACTTTATAAGCTTCATTGACTCTCTTAATCTTGTGCACTCTGTGTCTGGTCCCACACAAGAATGCGGACACACACTTGATCTTGTTTTATCTTTTGGTTTGCCCATTTTTAACTTAGAGAAATGTGACGCAGCATTCTCTTATCATATACCTATATTATTTGAAGTTGCTCTTGCCACAGTTAAACCTCGCGCTGCTGCCTCTCACATCATTAACCCTTCCACTGCTGTTCAGTTCTCTGCCTTTTTCAGTCAGATTCAAAACTGTGTCACTGAGCTGAAGCTTAGCTCATGGTTTCATTCCACCTGCCAATCCATTTTAGACACAGTGGTTCCATTAGAAACCAGGCAGTCAAGGACTAAATCTGAGCCCTGGCTAAATAACTCAACTCGTGCTGTTAGACGCACCTCCGTAGAGCTGAGTGAAAGTGGAAAATGGACAAACTACAGGTATCATTTCAGATTTTAAGAGAATGCTTGCGCCATTATCAGGAAATTGTGAAAGATGCTAAAAGGAAACATTTCTCTGATATTAATCTGTCATAAGCCTCGTGTCTTGTTTAAGACCACTGACTCTGTTCTTAACGCCCCATAGACTGTCTGTATGAACTGTGTGTGAAAAATTTCTTCACTTCTTTATTGATAACAGTGCCTCCACTAGGGCTTTAATCTCACCCTCTGCATATGACACTTCAGTCCCTGTACTCTGCTCTGCCGTCTTTGACAGGTTTGAACCTGTGACTGTCCTTGTTACTGAAGGCTGTTGGTCAGTTAAAACCCTCAGGATCTCTGAATGATGTGGTCCCTCCTTGACTAAAAAAGTTCTCCCCACTATAGGGTCATGTGTTCTGACACTTATTAACAGCAGTTTGTCCTCAGGTGTGGTCCCTGAAAATTTCAAACATACAGTAGTGCAACCTTTGATTAAAAAACCTTGACTAGATACTGCTTTTCTTGCAAATTACAAGCCTCTCTCTAAATTGACTTTCATCTCAAAAATCCGTGAGAAGATAGTTTGCAACAAATTAATGTTTTTTGCTGGAAGAGCACAAAATTCTTGAGGTCTTCCAATCTGGTTTTAAAACCTTGCACAGCACTGAATCAGCTCTTTGAAGAGTTTTTAATGATATCTTTTTAGCTACTGACTCCGGCGGCTGTGTTATTCTTTAGATAGCACAGCTTGTGCTTTTAGATTTAACTGCTGCATTCGATACAGTGGACCGTGACCTTTTAATCTCTAGTCTGAAACACTAGGTGGGTATCAGGGGCGTGGCACTTGAGTGGTTCAGGTCATACTTGGCCGATCGAACTTTTTGTGTCAACCATGGTGACTCTGTGTCCTCCTCTGCTCATCTCTCATGTGGGGTCCCGCAGGGCTCAGTTTTGGGCCCTCTTCTCTTCTCTCCACTCTCTCTCTTCGCTTCCACTTGGTTCTATACTTAAGAAGCTTGGCATTTCTTTCCACTGTTTTGCAGATGACAGTCAGATTTATGTCCCCCTCATAAAGGAAGAGGCAAATACCATCAAACCATTAGTCCGGTGTCTTGACGACATAAAGGCCTGGATGGCTATAAACTTTTTAAATTTTAACAAAAGACAGAGGTGATGGTTTTTGGTGACACTACTGGGACGCCCCTTGTAGATCTGGGTTCCGTGGCCCAGTTCATTAAGCCAACTGTCACAAACCTTGGTGTAGTGGATACTGATCTGAAGCTCGACTGTCAGATCAGTCGCTAAATCAAGCTTTTTTCAGTTGAGGCAGGTGGCAAAAATTAAACCAATACTTTCAAGGCAGCATTTTGAAAAAGTAATCCACGCCTTTGTGACCACTAGGCCGGATTACTGCAACGCACTTTATGTGGGGGTTAGTGGGTCCTCCATTGCCCGTCTTCAGATGGTGCAGAATGCTGCTGCACGTCTTTTAACCAGCACCTGTAAATCCGAGAACATTTCCCACATTTTAGCCTCACCTCACTGGCTGCCCATACATTTTAGGATCAGTTTTATAATTCTTTTATTTACTTTTAAATCCCTTCATGGTCTCACCCCACCCTACTTTTCTGTGCGACTACAGCCTTATACACCCCCCGCTCTCTCAGGTCAGCTGATCAGCCGCTCCTGAGTGTACCCAAAACGAGAGGTGACCACGCCTTTTCTGTGGCAACTCTTAAACTATGGAACGATGTGTTCTCTACATCAGACAGGCCTCCTCTCTGTTTTTAAATCCCATCTTTTTTCCTTGGCTTTTAACACCATGTGAGATGTTGAATGCACTGTTATTTTATTTTATTGTTTTGTCTGTATGTATTTCTGTTTTATGTCTTTTTTAAAATGTGTTTTTATTCTTTTATTTTGTTTTTAACTATTCTTCTGAACAGAACTTTGGTCCTTTGTGGTTGCTTTAAAGTGCTCTACAAATAAAGTTGGACTGGATTGGATTGTGAAAGCTGAGAAGCTTTGCATTGATATGCGGTTCGTTGCAGTCATGGCAGCGATGTCTGCGCTGTGTTATGTTATGTAGCAGCAAGAAAGGAGACAGAATGAGAGGAGAGTGCAAATAGTGAATGTTCAGAGGTTTTTAGCAGTGTTTTCACGATGTTTAGATGTCTTCTTGCTATATAGTATCTTCAGAGTGAAGTGAAATATCACTGAAATATCATTCCTGAGAAAAACGCCTGGTCATTTCTGGACTTTTATCAAGCAGTTTAAGTGAAATCAAAAAAAGGTCTGGGTAAACAAAACTGCTTGTGTTGCTGTATTATAGCTGAAATTTTTGTCATCTCAAAAGCTTTGGGTCTGGTCATCTACAGTGTTTATAAAGACAAAACTTGCTGAAAATTCATGTGTTGGTTGTTTTTTCATTTTTTGTTATTTCACACAGTTTAAAGAATCTATAACGTATAAAAATTACAATTTCTTGAGAGATTTCGAAAGTTGAATTTATCATGAAAAAATGGTCAAAATAACTAACTTAAGACATTTTTTGAAAAATGTATTGATCCAAAAAAAAAAAAGAGTTTTTATATAATAATGTATCATTTTTAGATATGTAAAGCACTTTGTGCTACATTCAGTTTTGTATGAAAAGTGCTTTATAAATAAAGTTTGATTTGATATAAGGACCAGGTGAACTGTTATTGTTATGGATGTAAAAGGGTTAAATAGACATTTGCAAAATATTAATGGCCAGCTAACATTACATAACATATCGGTAGCTTATATTAACTGGGTCTGGTGCCAACATTTATTTATGGCAATATTTATTAAGTTTTACTGTCTAGTTTATTTTTTATTTTTACTTTCAGCCTTTAAAAAGCCATTTTCAACAGGCTATTCAATAAATAGGTTGTAAAAGTAAAATCTGAAGTCAAGTGTCATTTATGCCGCCACGGCTCCCTGGAGAGCCTGCCCCCACCTAGAGGAAACCATGCAGTCATAGACAGGTCCTACAGCGACATCCACCAGCAGATCTGCAGGTTCTACAGTCTGCAGGTCCCCTTCCTCAGGTCTACATGACAACCCACCTCCAGTTCTGGGGGCTCCAGCTGGAAAGAGCTGTAGCATCCTCTTCAGGCAATAGAAGGTACAGCTCCTGCAGCCTCCCAGCCAGCAGCACCCCCAGCTGGGTCTGAGCGCTAGACAGACCGCTGAGACCCGACAGCAGCAGGAGACCCTCACACACCTTCAACCTGACTGTCCCCCTCTGAAACAGAATGACATAATGATGACATCACTGCACCAGGACTGTGTTTGTCTTCTGTTTGCTAGGTCTCTGAAGTTTCACCAGCAGGTGATAATGAAAATGTGGGACGTTAAACTCTCTCTCTGCTGGCTTTCTGACCAGACCAACAGAGATTTGGAGTGGAAAAAGAAAAAGGGGGTGGAATATCAGTGCTTGTTAAGTGGTGTGATCCAGGACGTGCGACCGTGAAACATAATTTCTGCAGCCAGATATTGAACTTTTAGCTGAGTTTACATCCTTATATTTACTGACAGTTCACCAGTGTTATTATGATGGAAGTTTACATCCCGCCATCACCTGAAGCCAACACTGCCTGTGACATCATCAGCTGTACTGTTGCTAAGCTAAACCCCCCAAGAGCCCAGTGGTTTCCTGGTCATTATTGGAAATTTGAACTATGACAGTTTCTATGTAGTCCATTATTCCACAATAACTACATAGTTACTATGTAGACCATGCCATCCAATTTAACATTACACATTGTTAACACACCTGTTAGTTCAGATGTAAAGAGCGGGTTTTTACCAGAAACCAGAGAGCTTCTAAATCTGTACCTCCAGTTTCCCTGTTGAAGTTTCTTTTTAAAAACAATCTTTGTGTTGAAAGTGACGCAGGAACCTCCAGGACCTTTTATTAATGAGCAGCCAGGATAACTGACACATCCTGGATTAATCCCTGATCACATGATCTGATTAATAACGAGACACAAATATGTCCCTGCTGATTTTCACCTGTGGTCATGTGACTCACTCTGCCCTGGTCAGCTACAGTTAACCAGTTAACTTACCTCACTCCTGGTTAGCTGCAGCAGAGCCCACAGCAGACCACTCTCTGACTGGACAGGATCGGACCAGGAGGACTCTGACTGGGAAGGATCGGACTTGGAGGACCCTGACTGGACAGGACTAGACCGGGCGGACTCAAGACTGGAGTGGGAAGACTCTGACTGTACAGGACCAGACCCGGAAGACTCAGAAGACTCAGGACCGGACTGGGAAGACTCTGATTGGACAGGACTGGAAGACTCTGGGTCTGTGCTGTGATTGGAGGCCTGCACGCTGCACTGTGATTGGCTGGAAGCTAGAGGCTGGTCCAGGGGCTGTAAACACAGATGATGTCATGATGATGTCATCAGTGTGGTGTAAACAGAGCAGCTGCTCACCTCTAAAACGTATCTGAGCACGTGTGGCTCCTGTTTGACTCTGGAGCAGACAGCCAATAGGAACTGAGCTTCCTCCTTTTGGGTGTTGGAACCAGGAAGTGCACAGAGACGGATCAGCTTCTGGGGGCAGAGCACAGGTGATGTCATTTTACAGTAGACTGGACACTAGTGGTGGGTATAGGAACCACAGAATCTAGTGGTCATGAAGGGAATTGCAGTCTCTAGTGGTTGGTAGAGGAACTGCAGCTTCTAGTGGCGGGTAGAGGAACCACAGAATCTAGTGGTCGTGAGAGGAACTGCAGTCTTTAGTGGTTGGTAGAGCTGATCGGGCCAAAAGTCTGCAACATCACCCTTACGATAGTCAATAATGTGCTTTGCACTTGGACACTTTTGGCAGTGGACAATCTATGTATTCCATTGGTGATGCTGAACATCTGAGCAAGAATACTATATGTCGGATGATTTGCAAGTTGGGATTTGCTCTATGTAACCTGTTTGGTGTATTTGTCAGTTTCCCTGTCCATTTAACTGCAATACAAATCAAAGAAGGGTTTTATGCAATCCTGGGTAAGTACTAATATCAAACTAGGTCAAAGGCATTTCCATAAATTAGGCGAAGTTGGGCTAATAATTTTCCTTAGGTTTCCCAAGAGTAATAGGAGCCATTGACTGCACTCAAATTCCAATCACTGCACCACTGGGAGAGCGATTTATGTCAATCGTAATTTTTTTTACAGTATCAATGGTATCCATCCATCCATTATCTATACTTGCTATTTTCTGTGCAGGGTCACAGGGGTCTGCTGGAGCCTATCCCAGTTCACTTCGGGCAAGGGTACACCCTGGATAGGTCGCCAGTCCATCGCAGGGCCTCATTAAGACGTACAACCATTCACACTTTCACACCTAGGGACAATTTAGGAAAACCAATTAACCTAAGGGGCATGTCTTTGGACTGTGGGAGGAAGCCAGTGAGAACCCACACAAGCAAACTCCACACAGAAAGGCTCCAGTGGAGGCTCGAACCAGGAACCTTCTTGCTGTGAAGCAACAGTGCTGACCACCAAGCCACCATGCTGCCTGTATCAATGGTATGTCTATTCTATTCGGCCTATTTGATATATGTGATATCAGGTACATTATGTCCCACTTCAAGTTCACCTTTTCTTAATTTATTGAAGCCACATGAGGGAGTCACATGAGGGGTTGCAGGTGATGTGTTTGATTTCCCTCTTAAAGTTGATTTTAATTCCTCAAAGCTCTGCATTATGATAATGCATTCTTCTTCAGTAAAGTAAGGCGATTACACCATCATGTAACATGTGCACCATCAGGTAACGTGCGCAGCGACATGCACTTTTATGTGAACGTGCACAAACTCCAATTAGGTTAACACAGGTTCAACAAACCAACCTCATAATCAGCAAAGTAGTACTGAGTAACACCAATTTAGGAAGCCAGGTTTTCTCAACCCTGGTTTAGAAAGTTAACCCTGGGTTACATCAGAATAAGTTAATCCCACTTTGTAGAAAAGGCCCCTGATGTTCAATTAGAACCATGGATCAGGCTAAGTCCAGCACCAGTTACCATAGTCATAGACACCTGTCCACACCTGAGACAGATGTGTGTGTTTACCTGCACGGGTCTGTAGACGTTCACCAGCTGCAGCAGAGGTTTCTCCATCTGAGACAGGAACTTGTAGAAGAACAGCAGCACCTGCTGACACATCCCTGGAGGATACTGAAGATGAAGATGACAAGTTCAACTTCAGTCTGACTGATCAAGCACAATATTAGAATATCTGCAAGGAGACATGACCTAATCCTGATCTGATCCAGATCTAACATGAATCAGATCCAGATTTAAGCTGAATCTAATCCTGATGTGATCCATATCTAACCTGAATCTGATCTGGTTCTGATCCGATCCGGATCTAACCTGGATCTGACGATTAGCAGGTGCCCTGTGAGCCCCTAATAACACAGATTCATCAGATCAATCAGAATGATCAGTCTGTTCTCATGGAGGCCCTCCAGGTGAGCTTACCTGAGCTTTACCCAGGGTGCACAACGTCTCCAGCAGCTTGTGTTGCAGTAGATATTCCAGACAGGGTCCTGGTCCTGTGTCCTCCACTGTCTGATCAATACCACCAATATAATCAATATAACCAATACCACTGATGTGATCAATTAATCAGCCAACAGTTAAATCTTTGTGTGACATCATCATTGAGGCGGAGCTGAAGTCAGGTAGATCACCTGCTGTTTCTCCTCGTACACCACTATGTCCAACATCTGTCTGAGATGCCATGGGATGTCCGTCTGTCCCACAGGACGGCTGTCATCTAGAAACACACAGGTGAGGAATGGAGAGGACAGATGAGAAATAAGAGAACAGATGAGTCAGAGGACACAGTGTGCAGCTGCTCACCCGTCGTCTTGATGTAGTAGTTAGTTATTGATCTCCAGTGATCGATAAATGAAGACAACAGGTCCACTGTGGGCTCCCTCTGGTGGACAAAAATAAGAAGACAGAAACAGGAGGACAGAAACAAGTGGACAGAGTTACAGACTGGTTTTAATCGGTTTCATGATGCTGGATCTTTGGTTCTCACTAATGCTGAATCACTGAGGTTCACCTGATTAGGTGATCACCTGTTCAGGGGGAGGAGTCAGAAGGGTTCCAGCAGAACCAGCTCACCTGGGCCTAACAGAACCTGTCAGAACTTTAACTCTGAAAACTTTCTACATGCTAACACAAGCTAAGACAGGCTACACGAAGACGAGTGGAACTCACCGTCTCGAGCGCGCGCAGCAGCAGGCCGGTCAGCTTATTGAAGGTGTCCATGCTCGCACCCCCCTGTCCGACTTTGTTAGACCTGGTTAGACCCGCTGTACCACCGCATTAATCCACAGACGGCTAACTCTAGGAGCAGAACTTCAACTGTAAACTTCCGACCTGAACTTTCACAATAAAACTACTATTACTTTGTTTCCGCCCAGGATCTTTTCAGAACAAACTTAACAACGAGTGATTGCTTAAGTTTTCAGAATTCTGTTGATCCAGCAAGTTATCAATAACTTGAATGATAAATGTCACAGTGACCAAATGTCATGTGGCAACGTGATCAGTCACGGGACCCCATCTATCTTATATTCATGACAACTGTACATAGATACCACATCAGATACATTTATATTCAACTTTAAAGCCAACCAGTCAGATGCTGGGATTCATTAGATGTGCTTAACTGACAGCTTTGTCAACCTTGTCACCTCTTTGTGGCTGGAGGAAAACTGATCTTCAAAGGTTCTGTAAGAACCGGTGGATCACGTGACCTGATGGTTGGCCCATCTGTGCATGTCTGTCGTTTGAAGCCAGGATCAAGAGGAGAAAGTTTCTACAGCTTCTTCCAGCTCTCCTGGTTAAACTGGTTAAACTGTCCACAACAGCATTTCTGATGCTGATCTGAAATAGGTGCTTTACACTTCAGAACAATTTCTCTTTGATGTGCTTCTGCGATTAGGACTAAAAATAAAGCCATCAGCAGACTTTTGTGGTCCTTCAGGTGGCCGTTAACAGAATGCCAAGAGGGAAAGACATCAGCTATGACTCAGAGAAGCAGCTGTTGCTGCCACATCAGCCTGGAAAGAAACCATTTCCAATCTGTCTGGACTTCAGCATTCTAGGTCTTAGAGGTTTCCAACTCCAGTCCTGGGGGACACCTGCCCTGCAGGTATAAGAGGTGTCCAACCTGTATATTTCAAGTGAGCTCCAGGTGTGTTTCAGGTTACCTCCAGGTATGTTTCTGGTGAGTTCCAGGGTTCCGTTACAGGATACAGGAAACCCACATGCAAGGTATGGAGATGGAGAAATTTAAAGTGGGTTGTGTGGGACATTTATTCCATCGCTCAGTTTTGAACAAACGTAATCAGGTATTGATTCTGGTTTACAAGAAGCTTCATCTTGTCAAAGCAAACTAAAGATAAAGAGGAAAGAACTGTCTGTGTTGAAGCAGTGGCAGAGGGAATGCCCCTGGTATTATGTAATATATGCACACCTAATAAGGGAGACCCTAGTTTTTTTCCACAAGGTAAATACAATACTAGGGGACACTGTGGGTGAAATTATCTTAGGTGGGGATTTTAACGATGTTATGGACCCAGTGTTGGATAGGAGTTTATTTAGAACCCCTCTACTGACAAAGGATAGGGAGGAGATGTAGGACTAATAGATATATGGAGGCTGACAAACCCAAATGTGAAGGACTTTACTTTTTTCTTCCACTGCCAAAAGACATTTTCCAGGACAGATATATTTTCTAACAAGTGCTTCTCTGACAGATAATGTTTCTAACTGTTACATAAAATTGACATAAAATGGCAATTTCCATTACAGATCATGCACCTGTCGAACTATTTATTAAGGCCAATCTAAAAGCTGAAAGGAGGGGCAGATGGAGATTAAACACTGCATTACTATTTAACTTTTAAACTTTTAAAAACGACAGTAGAGGGTGATTTAAAAAAAAAATTAAATCAACATTAGTAGCATTATCACAATAGCTACTGTCTGGGAATACTCAAAAGCATTTGTAAGAGCGAAATTTAAGGGACAAGCCACTAAAAAGAAAAAAAAGAGAATCTTAGCAAGATTAAAGAGTTAGAAGAGGAAATAAAATATAGGGAACTAGATTTGTCAAAACACTTTTCTGATGGGAAATTTCAGGAATTTTGCAAGCTTAAATATTCTCAGTACAGTATATAATAAAAAGCTGAAATATGCACTTTACAGAATAAAAACAAGCTTTTATGAAGAAGGGGGAGAAAAAAGTGGGAAGATTATTGGCTGGTCAGTTAAAGAAAAAAAATCTTTGCTAATACCTTAACAGTCATAAAACAGGAGGACAAACAATTTTTCTCGGCTAAAAATATAAACAGGATATTCCAACAATACTATGACTGTATACTATGACAATGCTATATACATCTTTCATATCTCCTAATACCTCACAAGAAGATATCTATTTAATCTCTCTGCCACATCTTATGGACACTATACAATGCTTTTCAAAATTGAAATTGATTGATTCCATCAGCTGGAGCAAATTAGAAGCAATGCCTTTTTCTAAATCATGCACTTTCTTTATAGTGGAGAAGTTTAATTTTCAGTACATAAGGGAATAAAATATCTTGGCATCAAACCTTCTGAGGATAGATGTGAATTAGTGGCACTTAACTTTGACCCCTTACTTCAAAAGATAAAAACAAACCTTGATAAGTGGGAGAAACTAAAGCTTACTTTGTGGGGGGAAATCAGTGTTATAAAAATGTTGCGATGGTGCTACCAATTACAATACAATCTACAATTTTTAGACAACTGGATGACATAATAAAATATTTTCTATGAGGTGGGAAAAGACCTAGAACAAAAATGAAGAAAGTCATGTGCACCTAAAGAGAAGGGAGAGCTGGGCCTCCTAGATCTTAGATTGTTTTATTTAGCTTTTGGGATTACCAAAATAACAAGGCACTGGCAAGCTACAGAGGTTAAAACAGCTTGGATGGAAGTAGAAAATGAGATATGATTGCCTTTCCTGTCCATGGAGGTACCTTCACAGAAAAGTACTATCACAAATCCGGTACTTCTGCATGGAATGTCTACTAGGGTACATAACCAATTTAAACTCACACATACCTTATGAGATACTCATCACGATGGTATAATTCTGCCCATGTAAAGTTCAATAAACACTTGAATTCAGAAAATCAATAGTAAAATTAATAATTGATGCTGTTATGTGTGAAGTACGGACATACTGTGGGTGATATCTCGGTTGAACTGAACCCGTTTCAGCTTCATGACAGGGAGGAGACAGAAAGACGCTCGGGGTATGTTGAAGTAGAACTGCTCCCAGCCAGGTTTACTTCAGAGAGTAAGTTGCCATGGTCACAGACTCCGACACAGATCCAGTTTCTGAAAGCGGCTCAACTGAAGAACTGAGTTTCGGTTCAACATACTTGGCGTTTACACATAACCCACTTTGTGAAACGGACCCCTGTTCTGAAACCAAAAACTCAAGAGTTTCTGATCTCAGAGTCTGTCGACTCAGAGTTAGCTTTTTGACTCAGAGTTTGGTAAAGCTCCTTTTGTGAAACAGGCCCCAGGTGCATTTCAGGTGAGCTCCAGGTATGTTTCAGGTGCCTGGTGGAGGCTCGGCTCTACTGGGCGGTGGCTGTTTATTGTATTTCTTGTTGTTCAGGCTTGTACTAGTTGGCTGTGACACAGCTGCAGCAGAGTGGGGGAGGGGAGGGGCGGGCCAACAGAATCTAATTGTACATTTTATTCTGAGATATATAATGCTGAGACATGACACAACTGATATGTCCAACTGTGTCATGTCTAGCAGTTTAGTTTTATTAAGGTGAGTCAGGTCATGTAGGAAAATTATTTGTTTGGCTACATGAGCTAGGCGAGCATGTTTTCCTGGATTGAAGGGCACAAATAACAGCAAATAATTCTCAAGAGAAGAATTCCAGTAAGCTCCTAAGCCTTGTGAAATATGAGTGTGGAACTGTCATAGCTCAGAATCTATAGGAAAAATATCTCTGTTGCATATGTCACTACTGGTCAGCAAGCTACAAAATCACAAGTAATAACAATTGAGCTGACAATGATCACAGTTCCTGTTAAATATTAATTTCTTCAAATACCTGCGTTTGGCTTTGCAAGATGACACATCCTGTGATTTGCAGTTAAAGATAATAATTGTTGTGGCTTTTTCTATCTTTCTGCCACTTTAATGATGACCCGCCAAGGTGAGCGCTAAAGCAGAAGTATGTGATTATTGCTGTTTGGTAGCCCTGTCTGTCAGCAGAAGTATGCAGAAACTACCAAGCCAAATTTCATGACAGTGGGAGGAGAGGCAGAGGATGGAAAAATGAGAGGCCATTAAATGCTGGTTTGGATTTGGATTCCTTTCCTCAAAGCTGCAGAATATGAAATATATATATATGATACACTCTTTGAGTACTAAATCAGTCCATAAAGAACAAATTCTTGCCCAGATTGCATTTGATTGGTGATGACTGAAGTTCCACAGTTTAGAACTTCTTCTTCTTCTTTCTGCCTTTTTATGCTTGGGGGTCACCAAAACAAATCATTGTATTCTACGTATTGATGCAAGTAAATTACAGAAATTTTATGATCTGGCGGATGTTCAACTTTTGTGAGATCAGGATTCTTTGTCAAGGTGAACATACGTGACAACATAGCAGCTGGAATTTAAGTATTCACTAGGGATTTCTGCTTCCCTCCTCAGTTTCCATTGTGGTGAAAAGCGCAGCAGTGCGGGATGACACAAAACCAGTTGATCCCGAAGGTAATGCCAGTTCTGTTCCAATCATCTTTATGTCAACTGTATGAGGGGTTTAAAGCATGTGACTTTTGACCTGTAGGTGCTGCAAGCCAGGTGTTCATGCCCGAGTCAGACGCCTCAAACTTCTTCAAAAGGCGCAGTCGACGTTCAGTCAGTTACTATGCTGAGCTGCAGGGTAAGCTGCTCCGACAGCACTAGCATGGCATGTGCAAGGCAGAAGATATGAAAATTTCTATTTGGTGCAGCGTAGTTGACATCCTCCTGCTTTACTGAAAGAGTTCATGTGTCTTAAATATGACACATTTGACTTCTCTTCAAGAATTTGTGCTAATGTGCGTAAATGTGTGTGTGAAGATGTTGGTTTGGTGGTTTGTGGCTTTTGTGGGACAATGTCATGACTTCTTTTGCCTGAGTGGTAAAAAAAAAAAAAAAAAATGAAGGCAAGTGGCGGAAACTCCAGCAGGTGTGTAGTTTTAAACAGCAGCAGCAGCTCTTAAATGTGACTCGCACACGCACACACACACACACACACACACACACACACAGAGGCACAGACAAGCTGGAGGCTACAGAAGGAGTCACAGGGTACTATGGAGCCGACTCGCCCTCCTGAAGTTTTTCAGTACAAAAAGCTCATTCTCTCCACACCACACCTTATAAACCCATTCTAAATGCAAACAGATAATTAAGATATTAATAATTCCCACATTCTTTCATTGCAGCAGATTTAATCTTATACTCTGTCACTTGTTTTTCCTCTGTCATTATTATTTTGAGTCTTTAATGTAAATACTGCTTCTGGGTTGTTACAGATCTTCTTTTGCAGCTGTCGTAGCCACCAATATACATATACATTATACAAATGGCCTCCTACTTTTATACTAGAACCCCTCCTGGAGGAAATGCACCTTTTGTTTATAGCAGAGAGGGAAGACCTTGAGAACTAGATGAAGTTCCATCAATCTAATCAAATACTCCTTCAAGAGAACGTGATATTTTTAACTGGAAAAAAGCACTGGTATGAATGATGAAGCTTGCAAAAAAGAAAGACTTGGGAAAATCATTTCCAGCTTTTCTCATGCTGGTGTGTCTGTTAATTTATGTGTTCTCAGCTGGAAAACCCATAAGCAAAGAATTTCTAATCTTGGGCAGCACTTCACGTCATTTCATCTCAAATGGAAATAAATTAAAAGAGTAGTTTCAGCTTCAGCAGACTGAGTCTATGTCCAAGACTAAAAAAACAAAACAAAAACAAAAGGATGCTGAAAACCATCTCTATTTTCACTATTTCTTGAAAGGACAGACAAATCAGGTGTATGCAATATTTCCGACAGATGTTAGATGATTATATAACCTGGTCTGACTTAAGTGCAGCTCTGCTCAAGCCATGACTGTCTTTTAAAACATTTTCTCTTTATAGCTTTCCTTCTAGTATCAGTACATATAGTGTATCTCAGTATAAAAAAAAAAGAAAACGCAGACTTTGCGTAGACTTTCTTACATAAAGCTAATCACTTAAATTGTTATACTAATATGATACTATTATTATACTATATTATAAAAAGTGCATGAAGGAATGATTTAAGAGTTATTAGTTAGTCAGGGAGATAGCTTTGCCATGCTAACAAGTCAATGCTAATGTTATAAAGTTGTGTTTTAGCATGCTAATATGTGTTGCTTAGCACCAAATGTAAAGTTAGTGTTAGCAGAACATTTAGTGTCAGGAAATGTTTTTGTTTGTTTTTTTTAAGAAACTTTGAAGGTTCTTAGAGACCATCCATTTTGTACAATGTGTGTTTTGTGTGCTAGTGCCTTTTACTTCATAAACTTCACAAAAAGAATTCTTAGTTAAAAATCACAGAAACAGGTTAATCCTGCTAGCTGTGTTAAGTAAATCAGCTTATTAATTTTAACTAAAAACCCAGTCGTACGTTTAATCTCCTCATTTAGTCTGAAATTTGCTGATCATCTATTTTCTAACACTATTATTTCTGTTTACTTATTTTTTGGTGTTGGTGTGACTTCCTGGATTGTTTTGGGCTTTACCCTGTATGATACCACAGTGTTTGCTTTTTCTGAAAAGCACCATGGCCAGGAGAATGGGCAGACTGGTTGATATGACAGAAAGGGCAAATGTATTTAAAATAGCACCATTTTATAATCAAGGAATGCAGAATACCATTTCTGAACATAACATATAGAACCTTGACGCAGATTATCTACAACAGGATAAGACCACACCAGGTGCCACCCTTGTCAGCAAAGAACAAGAAACTGAGACTACAATTAACACAGATTCACCAAAATTAGACAATAGAAGACTGGATAAACATTGTCTGGTCTGACAAGTCTCGATTTCAACTGTGACATTCAGATTGTGGAGTTAAAATTTGGCATAGACAGACCACTGTGTAGCCCAGTGGTTTATGGATGCTACAAACCTGCTCGACTCCCAGCCTGCAGCCCCTTTCTGCATGGCTTCTTGTCTCTCTCTGCCCCACTTTCCCTGTCAATATACTGTGAAATGTCAAATAAAAGACTGGTGGTGGTGTAATGGTGTGGGGATATTTTCATGGCACACTTCTGGACCCTCAGTACCTACTGAGTATCATTTAAACAGCCAATACTGGGCCTAACTGAGTACTGCTGCTGACCATGTCCATCCCTTTATGACCACAGTGGACCATCTTCTGATGGATACTTCCAGCAGGATAATACACCATGTCGAAAAAGCTCAGATCATCTCAAACTGGTTTCTGGAACATGACAATGAGTTCATCCAATCGTTTATCCAATCTTGTATCATCAATGGCCTCCACAGTCACCAGATCTCAATCCAATAAAGCACCTTTGGGATGTGGTGGACAGGAGATTGGCATCATAGATATGCAGCTGACAAATGTTTAGTATGTTGCGATCACATCAGTATGGACTAAATTCTCTTGTTGAATTAAGGCAGTTCTTAAGGCAAAATATAATATAATTCTACAATTGCATCTCTCTTGCTGCTGCTGTTTGAGTACATAGTTAGAAAGCAGGTATGTCTCTGGCCATGAGGATTAGTAGGTCAGCTAAAAAACAAAAAGCACTGGCTGTCTTTGTAGGTCAACAAATTATTCCAGTCCTCCAGGTCACAGTAAAGTGAATTATTACTTTCACATCTACATCAGCAGCTACAACTACACCATTTAAAAAAAAAGAAAAAGAAATGTGTCTGAAAGGAAATGATTCTGAATTCAGCTGACTCCCTGTCTTATTTATGTGAGGTTTTAAGTCTTCATCGACCCAACAGAGTCCTGTGTTCTGCTGGACAGCACTTGTTGGACTAGAACTCTGGAACACACTGCAACTCGAGCAACATACCCTCGCTGACCTTCCTTTGTTTAGATCAAAACTAAAGATGTACCTAGTTAGGATGGCATTTAGCACATAACAGCACAATTTTACTTTTATTACTCTTTTTTTCTTTTGGGCTTTTAAAAAAATGTTATAGTTCATGTTTAGCTTTTATTTCTCTTAATTACTGTGAAACACTTTGGTCAGCCTTGGTTTGTTAAATGTGCTGCATAAATAGAGATCAATTGACTGAAATACTTGACCAGTCAGAAAAAGTTCAACATTGAAAAACAAAATAAGCCACAAAGCTTCCAAACTTTACAAATTTTCAGTCGGTATAATCTTTCTTATACAAACCCAGTCTAGCCCTTCCTTTCTTAATTTGTATCGCAGGGAAAACCAAATCATTTATCAAATTTAATAACTTCATTGTAAGTGATATTTCATCTTTTGGCCAGAAACAAAAGACCGGTTCCTGCCTCTATGCTGCTGACATGGCTAATGAAAATCCTGAAATGGGAAAGACACATTACACAACATAAGCATGAGATGTCGTGGTTTAGCAGTTACGTTACGAGCTAACATATTTGGGGTGTGCGTGGGAGAATCAAACAGGAAGGCAGCGCTAACTGCTCACAACAATTTCACATCTAAACTTAGCGTGAGCCTGGGTGTGTGATGTTTCAGACATCCAAGAAGAGCTTTATTTGCCAGATTGGAGGGAAAAATAGGTTTGCAGAGTGAATGTAGATCTGTGTGTTTACGTGAAATAACCACCACAGCTCGTTTGTTGTGATAATGAGGGGATTTTTAAGATGACTACACTGATAACGTACTACATATAGGTGACTGTGTACCTGCATGGGAAGAGACGTTTGGCTTCATACAGAGAAGTGTTGAGTAAACCCAGCCAAACCCATTTCACTTTTAACTTCAGCTTTCAAATCTGGTTAAGCATCTAAATCACCAAATAAAGAGCTGTGAAATTACTTCTTATTGGGTTATTTGGGGGAACAACAAAATTAAGCATCAGAACCATTTAAGTTTGTTTTGGATACTTGAAAAATACTTACAACAAAAAATTCCAGGTATTTTTTTGTTGTAATTTGAACACTTTAAGAGGTGAAAAGCAGGCCTCTTATTTTTCTCTTCAGTTAGATAAAGATGAAACAACAGAAAATTAAAAATTTTGAAGTGTGACTTTCTTGTTTGTGGCTGTCTACCTGTAAATTTTGATCAGCATTTACAAAAAAGCCCCCTGAACTAAGGTAAAAGAGCAACAGCAAAATGAAAGCAGTGGCAGCAGAAGTTGCATTTGTGAACAGATGGCCATGAAATCAGTAACAGGACACATCTGCTTCTTCTGTCAGTGTGTTGTTGTACTGTGTGAGTGCATCACTTTTGACTTTCTCTGTTTCTCATTCATAGCTGAGCAGAGAGTGAAGCTGGCAGCCACTGAGCAAAGGCGGGAGTACAATGAGGAACAAAGAAACGAGTATGAGAACTATGCTGAGGAGGATCGTGATGGTGAGCTCTGGACTCAGCTGGTCACAAAAACAAAGGAGTAAAGTGGAAAATATATGCACCTGTGGATCCAACAGGAGGCTGAAAATAGGAGCATTAAACACATTAAACTTCTTGGAGACACTGAATTCAGCAGGTTTACTAAATTCATGCTGAGTCATGTCGTAGGCGCTAACCCTAGCAGATTTGTGCTGAAAACCTGACATTTACTGTACTTCTTCATGACAGAACACAGTAGGGGACAGAGTTTTGGTTTGGATCTAGATGGATGAGACTCTGAACCACAGCAGGGAGCCTGAGACTCCATTACACTTCAGAGTGTCCATTTGTGGTCCACCACAAGCCGACAATCTTCCCTGTGGTCGCCACTAAGCCGTGATATGGTTAGAGTCACCATTTCTAAACTAAGATCGACTAACCATAAAGGCATAACTTAGTTTTAAAGTCCAAATACAAAGGACAGACAAAGATAAGGATTTTGACAATGGTAATAATAATCACAATTACCTTTTGTCTTTATTATTATTAGTGGTAGTATCATTTATGCTATTATCGATATTGTCATTTTTATTTTGGTTATCATTAGTTATAGCTTACATTGTTATCATTCTTACTATAATTG
>JBAMYA010057739.1:0-29225 GCA_037176975.1 Arrhamphus sclerolepis | reverse complement strand
ACATATTACAGTCAGTTCATCAGAGACAGTGATGGTGAGAAAGCAGTGTATGCAAACAATATGGAAATAACAGCAGAGGTGATGTTTGATCATCTGCATTATATTGGTGTTTAGTTTGTCTTAAATATACTGGAAGTAAATACACTCACATGCCTGGTTGCATGCACACGACTGTACAAGGGTGACAGTTCATACACAAGCATGAATATCTGTTTATTCACATGCACGTACGTTTGTGTGCTTTAGTGACCTTCAGTTATCATGCAAGAATGTTTAAAGTATCTGTGGATGTTGTTGAAATACTGCTTCAACATTGTTGTTGTTGCTACCTTTTCTCTTATTTTTATTTGGAGGGTGCGGGCTAGGGGAGGGGGGCGTTAAAAAGTGTTGTTCCTCATTATTTATCTTGTTGTCTCTTCTTTTCTTTCTATGTGTGTGTGTTGCTCTGTCAGTTGGAAGGCAGTCAGTTACACAATACTTGTCAGACACCCAGATGTTTCCCAGCAGCACCTCTGTGTCGTGAAAATAAATTATAATTATAACACTGACTGTTCAGTGATGGATGGAGATAAACAGATAGACCTCATTACATGTTCTTTTGCTTTTTTGTTTTGTTTTGTTCTCTTTTTTTTGGTGTATGGTCAGTTTTTGTTCTCTTCCTGTAGATTTTGCTTCTATTTCAATTCAATTTCAGGTAACTTTACTTACAGAGCCTATTTACATCAAGTCTCCTCTAGGCGTTGTAGAAACCCAGAGTATGACCCTGAGCTCATGGCAACGCCATCAGTGGGAAGAAAAAACTCCCTCTTGGGAAGAAACCTTCAGCAGAACCTGGTTCTTAGGGGGACCCTCCTGCCGAAGGCCAGTCTGGTAAAGAGGAGATGAGGAGAATTAGGATCATGTTCTGTTTCCTTTAAACCAGATGATTTCTGAAAGCGTTTGATGCGCTTTATTGAGTGTGGTTCACAACTTAGTTTATGCTGAATCCAAAAGGATGAAATGAAATATAAAAACACAATTCACAATCATAAGGCTATAGTGAGTTTGGGACAAATATACAGTATTTTTTTATTTTTTTTATTCTACATGCAATTGTAGAAATTAACTCATTGGAAGAGTTCAGTTTAGTTCCTCCCAGCTAAATGATGAGGGAGTGGTTTCACTCTGATCTGCTCTGACTCTTCTGCATCTACGTTCTGGGATTTCAGCTGTCATACAATAAAATGTTACCAATAACATACAGGAAGTGTATTGATTCCCTTCCAAAATAAAGGCCTTAATTATTTTCAGCTTTTAAAATAATCATCATGGGTGAGAGGGTCCTTGCTGGGGAGGCTCAGCTCTGAGGGAGTCATTTGCTGCTTTTAGTCACAACTTCACTACATTAGAACTATGATGACAAGAAAAGAAGTTTAATTTAAATTTGATTACAAAATTATCCTTTATTTATCACCACATTCACTATTCTCAGCATGTTATAATGAAATAAATAAATATTAAATAAATCACTACATACTAAATTATTTCAACATAATGATCACTTTTCACAGTGAAAGCAACCAGTTCTTGAAATATCTATTGCTGATCACAAACCTCTGATAAAAGAAATTTCTCATTCCAACTGAAACTATATCTTTGCTCTCACATATAGAAAATATTAAATCAAATGGATGTCTTCTGTAATATGCGTACAACTTTTAATTAGAAAATATGGAAACAATCAATGCAAAAGGAAATGTTCCAGACATTTTTGCTTAGATATCTACACACTCACAATCAGGATATTTAATTTGTTTAATTTTGGATTTTTTTTTTTTTTTTTAAGGCATGTGTGTTGCAGATTTGTTTCAAATATGTACTATACAATATGACAAAGACCAGTGATAAATGTCAGTAGTTTGCAGATTTGGTGCTTTTATTTTGAAAAGCCTCAGAGGAAGTGCTGTTCTTGGCAGGTTTCTCTGTTGCTCAGAGTTGTTGCTGGAAGTTTACCTGAGTTTACCTCAGGATTACAACTGAATTAACTTCATTTAAGAAGTTCCGAGTGCAATGAGCGAACAGACGGTCCCTGCCGACATTTCAGGGCACATGTTGGACTTGGACGAGGACGAAGACCTGGAGGTTTTCAGTAAGGTAAAGACAGACGAGGCGAAAGTCTCAACGCTCGGTTTTAAACGGTTGTACAGCTTTTTGTTGTCGCTGTTTGGTCGTGATTCACTGCTGCTTTAACTTCAACATGGTACACAAAGTTGTAATTTTATTCAGCAAGTGTAGGATACAGGTTATCTTTGTAGCGCTCATCTTGAACTTAATGAAGGAAGCAGCTCGTGTCCACATTAGCTGATGAGGTGGCCTGAGGTCCTGCTGCAGTTTTCAATGAATCAGCCTTTGTAGAAGCTGCTGTTTAGTTATTTTTATGTCTGCAGCCTCACTTCAGAGTCTTTTTCTCCAGCCTTCTTCCCATTTATTTGTTCTTCTACAATCAGTTCATTTCGGTTTATTCTGAACAAACAGAGTCAGCTCTGCTGTTTGTAGTGTTTTATCTTATTTGTTTTGTTGAGAGCTGTGGTAGATATTTTACATTGTCATTCAGTGTTTTGAACTGAAATCCATGACTCCAAACCTTCAGGCCAGACGTCATCAGGTGTCAGCAGTCAGGCATGATGGAGGTAGTATAATGGTAGGGGGCTGTTCTCCAAAGTTTTGGTGAGACCCCTGATCTGTCCCCCTCCATGATTCAGCATTTTAGAAAAGGCTATACTTCCAACTGTTTTTTTTTCTTCTAAGTACTTAGAAGTTGTTTAGTTAGTTAATCATGGATTTTATTTATTTATTTTATTTTATTTTTTAGGAATCGGCACAGCTGTTGGCCAGTTTTTTTCTTTCTTGTCCTTCTTTCCTTTCTTTTTTTTTTTTGCCTCCCCATATAATGAAACAGCTTAAGATTAACAAAGATACATACATTTGCTTAACTTGGGCAGGAAAAAAAATGTTTCCCTGTCTAAAAGTTTTCCCTGTCTAATCAATTTTATGCACAACACATTTTTAGATGAAAGAAATGCCTGCATAAATGAAAATAATAATAATAATAATAATAATAATAATAAAAACATTTATACATACATTCATACTAGTAGGACCCCAGTATCACAGCCAGTGCCTGTCTTGTTAATCAGCTAACTATTCTTAGCCATTGGCTAATGTCAATTACTACAAAAAAAAGCCAATCATTGATCCAGTTAATGGAGTTCAAATCAAAATACTTTACTGAATTTCCCCTAGGGGATTAATAATCAGTTGACCTCTGGTGTCTGGTATCTCTCATCAAGGTCATGGTAAAAATCTTAGTAGAAGGCAGAGGGTCTTTTAAATGACTCCCACGTCCGTCCCATGTATTGTTGGGGTCTGTATTTTGTTCAGGCTACGTTTAGTATCTTAAGGACGGGGTTTGATCACTGTCACACTATGATATCCCCTTTGGAGGAACATACAGAGCACCAAGTAACTGATGGGACTAGGACTGAAGGTAGAACATTTATGAAGAACCTCAGCCATTAAATTCAGCCTAAAATATATGCTACACCAATGTGCTGGAGGATGTGTGCCAAGGTTTCCATCTGAGAAGCTATTTAGAAGGTGCTGTACTATATTAAAAAAAACAGCATGTGCTCTATACTGTCTGTTGCTGCTTTTTCCATTTTTAATTTTTATTTATTTTTATGACCTTAGTAACTTCCCTTCTGTTTTTAGAGGCTGTAAACAGGATCATCACATGTCAGGGCTACTGATATTTGCATAAAGAGTATCATTTGAATGTACCAACTTTACATCAACAGTGAATAGGGTGACTGTCAAAAGGGAATACTTTTGTGCTCCCAGTAGATTTTAAGTACTTTTACAGTTTTCCAGTCAGTTTGAATCCTCTCATGTTTATGTTCTTCCTGAAGTTTAGGTGTTGTCCTGCTTGCGAATCCTTTTAAACCCAGGTAATCACACAAAATACCCCTGATGTGGGCGTGTCAGAGAGCTGGCAAAGGTTTTCCCAGCAGTGGCCCCTTCCCTCATATAGGCTGGGAGTTTCTACATCACTGTCTGTGGACGCTCATATTGCTGAAACATTGAAGGAACTCAGATGTTCTTGCCAAAGTTTAACCAACCAAACTGCTTTGTGGTCCAAGCTTCCTGCGCTCTCACTCTTAGCTGTTACTTGTGCTTTGAAAGCCCAAACATGTTGTCATTGGTCTCTTCCAGAACACCTCCCTGGCGGATGGAAGCTCTGTGCCCCACTCTCCCAGCTCCATGGTCAACCAGTACAGACTGGAGGATGAGGAGGATCAGCGAGATGCCAACACTAAAGACATCTTCATCACTGTTGACAACCCTGAGAGCCAAATCACTGCCATTGAGACCTTCATCATGTACCGAGTTCTGACCAAGGTAAGGAAATCCATCTTTTAAAGTAATCTATCGGTCATTCCAGATTTGGTAAGTGGATGATGGCTGGTTGACAATGCATGATTGTTGGTTTCTGTTAGATCTGGAAATAACAGCATGTTACACCATTATCTTATGCTAAAAATGTCTAATTTCCCACAATCCTGGTCATCATACTAAATGCCTAAAGAAAAACCAACGGGACTTTTCTTTCTCTTTTTTTCTTCCTTGTGTGGCCCACACTGGCATATCAGCTGACTTCTAAATATATTTGACATTTTAATTTTTTACTGTCCAACATAGTGAAGTCCACGAAAGAAAATCCCTTCACCTCAGCCCCCATGACATTTTCTCTTTCATATTAAATTGACCCCTCCCCTCTTACCCCTTGGTCATGGGGAATGCTGATTGGATTACAGGGTTGTCAACTAGATTTACTGACATTTAGACTTTTCAGACTCTTTTAGCAGCATTTTTGCACAAACCTCAATTCTTTTCTGTGCAGGATGGTTCCTGTCGTCTCCTCTTTGTGCTTGTAGCAGAGGGACCTCATATTGGTGCAATACCACAATGGTCGTAACACTGGTCTCCTTCCTGTTTAGTAGCGTGTTGCTGCTGTCCCATGAAGTACAGTCCTTTTCAGTCCAATTACTGAATAATCCTATTATGACCATACCTTCTTCAGTCCTATTCAAGGTTGCTGGGGTCTATTACAGCCCAGCCTGCTGTCAGGAAGTGAAAAGGTGGGGACTGGTGATTATGATGGGGATTAAACATTATACCTTTTTACATTGTTATTTTCTCTCACCATTTCATGTGTACTCTTAGTTCCTGCTACCAGACTAAGTATCGTGTCTGACCCTTTAGGTTCTCACCATCCCACACAGCTGCAAGGTTGTGCTTTTGTGTGCCTCATATATTTTGTCTAATGCATTCTGACTTGTTCTGTTAAATCTATTGCACTACTGCTCCTGTTGGTCTTTCTTCATCTATCTGCTGAGATGTGTGTAGGAACCTTTACATGCAATGCTTTTTAGAAACCACTGACATCTAGTCATGGCAGAGTCTTCATCTTACTTAGATATTATAGACACCAGGGTGTGTGTGTCTATTTTAACCTGTTCAGGACTATATCTGTGGAGGTTATCAGTCCATTGCAGCATTTGTGGCTCAGTTCACTCCACTTCAGCCCAATTAGAATTCATATTATGAAAATTAAAGACAAAAAGACAACCACCCTTCAGTTCAGTAATACTTCAGTAATCTAAAACAATATTTTGCATCTACTATCACTTATTAAGAGTCATTATAGGTGGTTATAAATGGAAGGATCTCCTGCTTTGATGAAGCTTCTGACTGAAGAGACTGTTGAATTAAATAAGGTTGGAGTTCTTGTGTGGTGGAGTCCCTTTATTTATTTTTAATTATTTTGTGCCAGAACCAACACGAACATCAGCGTTGTGAATGTTAAGCTGATTTCCAGTGTTGCTTTACAGACGTGACAGAGGGAAATATGAACCCAGGCCTCTGTGTTACTTAGAAAATCCAGCTCAATTTTGACACTTAAGGTTTAATGTTGAAAGTGTTTATTTGAAACCTCTTTCTCCAGACTACACGGAGTGAATTTGACAGCAGTGAGTATGAGGTGCGCAGGCGCTACCAGGACTTCCTGTGGCTTCGAAGCAAGCTGGAAGAAAACTATCCAACACTAATTGTCCACGTATGTATGCAAACGTCACCATATCTGCACTGTGCATTGTGTGCTCCTGTACCCTAACAGACGGGAGGATCTATCAGACACATGAACAAGACCCATCTGGATTTGCTTTTTCTTTCCTGTTGCTATTTTCTTCATGTTATATGCCATAAAATTTGTGTGTGGCACAATGTTTAAAACATAAAGATTAAGATGAGATGTAACCACATCATCACCGTCTGACTTCTACATGAATATATCTCTGTGGCTGCAGCCTCTGCCAGAGAAGTTTGTGATGAAAGGCATGGTGGAGCGCTTCAACAACGACTTTATCGAGACCAGGAGGAAAGCTCTGCACCGCTTTCTGACCAAGATCAGCGAGCACCCCATCCTGTCCTACAGCCCACACTTCAAAGTCTTTCTCACCGCACAGGTAGTTTCCTGTCTGACACACACACTCTCACACAAACACATATATACACACAAAGCCTCAAGAACTTATTTTCTGTGAAATGATAGTTGTGTCAGAAAAAACTACATGCAAGAAATAACCCAAATGTGGAAGTATAATGCTGATGGCAAAGTATAAAAGAACAATAAAAATGATCAAGTTTTATCGTCATATTTGTATTTATGTATATAAAAGTGGTGAGGAATGGTATGTGAACCCTTTGTCATTTCAAATATTTGGTGGAAAGCATGTAAGGTCAGTAGTAAAAGACAACGAATATTGTTGGAATCATGGTTTACCTTTGCAGAACATCTTGAAGGTTGGTCTAAAGGTGCTGAGCATCTTTGAGCTCCTCATAAAAATCCTGCATTTCTTTTCTAAAATAATGGATATTGAAAAACAAAAGGTGTTGCTCTCTGTGTCCTGGAGGCCCGCTATAGTTTTCCTGCTCACCCAGGTTGACCTAAGTTCATTTGAAGCCATCCTTCTCTCCAAATTCTATGTGTTATTTTTTTTCTGCTTTTCAGTCTTTTGTAATCAAGTGTAGATCAAGTGACATGAAACTTGTCCTGAGTAATAATACCTGCAGTCTATATTTATCAGTGTTTCACGTTGTGTTTTTGTCGTATCTCATTTAGAAAACGTTGGGCCTTTTGAATGCGCGTCAGTGTTGATGCACCTTGTAACTGACGTGTTCTGATGTCGGCCACCCTGCAGGAGCTGCTGTCTCACCGGAAACAGGGACCGGGCTTCTTGAGCAGGATGGGTGTGACGATGAGGGCAGTAGCCAACTCAGTACGAGGACTCAAGAGCAGACCCGAGGAGTTTGCTCAAATGCAAGAATATGTTGACGAGTTCAGTAACAAAATCTACTCTGCTGACAAAGTAACCCAGAGGATCATCAAGGAACAGAAAGGTATTGTAACTGATTCAAAGAGACTGTTTGTTTGTTCGTTCCTTTAGTAAAATGCTAACTACTAACCGGCAACTATATCCTCTTCTGCTAGAAAAAGTATTTCTTCATTGGCCTTTTTAGTTTTTGGTGCTACAAGGACACTGTGCTTTTGAGCAAAGGGTTGCGATGCTTGTTATTTTTTTAGTTCATCACCTATTTAACTAGACACACTGAAGATATTTCCATTCCACATGGTGCATTTGTTCATAGTGAATAGCATTTTTTTAATCTATTTTTTTTACTACAGTTGGCACATCTCAATGTTTTAACTGTAGAAACTGGTTTTATGGCTTTGATCAGCTGGTTAGCTCAGTTTTCACTTCCAAACATGTCACGACTTTTCCTTTGCTGGCATCAGCAAACATCAGAGTTTGAGTGAAGACGGATGCTTCTGGTCTACTGTCAGTGCTTAATCTCTTTACCACACCTGAGGTGTGTGATTACGCACTGACAGTAAACCAGAGGCTTTAGTAAATCCATACCTTCCCCCAACTCTGACAGCTGCTGACCAGATCCTCCTGATCAGGACCGTGCACCACTGGAGTTCAATAACACACTGCTTCTCTGCTGCCTCGTCATCTTGTATCCTGAAAAAGAAAAAACAGGAATTACCGTTATCTCTTCCTGCTACTGTTGGTAAGATTGTCGTCCATGTGGATCAAATGACTGTTTTAAAACAGTCTGAACTTAAGTGGATTTTATCCATTTCATTAGACGTTTCTTCTCCAGCCCCGTTCCTACAGTGGGTCGTGGTTCTGACCGTTTCACCAGACCTCTCAGTCTTCATACGTGGCAGCTGTCCACTTGTTGAGCTCATAACGTACTTTTACGTTTTACGTTAATGGATTTTTACTCTTTTTTTTTTTTCTTTCTTTTCTATAAACAGAGATGTAATCCATTTAAACAGATCCTCTAGACAATGATGATGTAACTGACAGTTTACTTCCCACATCGACACTTTCCTCCCACTCTGACGCCTGGTTCTGTCTCATCTGTTGTTCTCACACCAAAGCAAAATCAAACAAAAACTTCAATGAGATGTTTGCTTGTTTGAATTCTTTTTTCTTTTTTAAACATATCTTGCAATTTGGATTTGAGTACCCCTTAACACTACATGGTTTTCAACACAATTTGCACAATTCCACCTTGATCAGGGACACGTGAACAAACGCTTCAAGATTCCTGATGACAAGACAGCAGTCATGGTCTGATGGAAGGTCGTTTGAGTCCGGATTTAAAAAAAAAAAGTTTATTTAATAAGAGGTAGAATTTATACAGGCGACAGGTGGCTCTTTGGTGACCAACAAAAACAAATGAACTTTGCAGAATTGATAATATGATTTTTGATTCAACATTTGTGCTTCCAGAATATGTGGATGAGCTGAAGCAGTACAGCCCCACCTACTCGCAGTGGGCGGAGTCAGAAGATGATCTGGCAGAACCACTGAAAGGAATTGCCAACTGCGTGGAAAGGTGCAGTAAGGAAACGGAGGAACAGGTCTACCACCTGTCTGAGGTCCTGGTCCCTGCCCTGCACGAGTACATCCTCTGTGCTGAGACACTTAAGGTGAGTTCAGGCCACGCTGCTCGCACTCCGCCTCCGACTCAGCGCAGGAAAGACAAGTGGAAGCAGGATTTGTTTTTGTGCAGGGGAAGCTGCCACATTCATAAATGTAAAGATAAGTTTGAATGTGGGTTTGAAGTTTCCACCACCATGCTGCATTTCCGACCTGGAAATGCTTATTCATGGTATGATGACGTATCTTTGCTTTTTTTTTTTTTCTTGTGTAGTTCCTTAAAAATCTTGTGACTGTTAATTTTACTCTGACTGCTTCCTCACCATGAAAGTTGTAGTTCTGCTCAACGAGTTCCCAGTTCAGCCTTTTGTCGGTAATATGAATGATTACAAACGTCTTATGGCATATCTGGCGAGACATTGTTATTAAAAGGGGGTTTAAATGATTTTATTCATGCAAAGTATTAAAGTTGCAGTTGGCACATACAGATGAACTGTGTTATTCAGTGGTGACCAAGCATATTATTATTATTTTATTTATTTATTTTAAGCCAGTTGTGCACTGTTTGAATACATTGAATGTATTTTATCAAGATCTTAAACCACAAATGATTTAAATGTATTTAATAATTTCAGACGTTAGTTCAGAAATGATAAAAATTGCTCTCTTAAGGATTTTTATGTTTTATCTCCTCTTGAATGATTATTTTAAGCTCTCCAAAGTAGTAGAAGGACTGCAGAAATAGAAACAGAGGCCTGAACTCTCAGCTAAATGTTATTTACTGCAGGTAAAGTCTAAATATGGGACCATTTTTGCATTTCTTTAATGTCAGTGTTACGTTTGTACATGTTTAAACCAAACAATTACATAAAGCGCTGTAACTGAAAACTGATGTACCACATTAAATGACATGATATGCTTTTACACATATTTCAGTCAACATATTGTTTTTTTTCTCCATTTGTTTTCTATTGATATAATTTACGCTTCAGGGTGCAAAACTGATCATACTGATCAGTTGTTTGAAGAAATGCGCCCTTTTTTATGATGTGTGTGGAAAATCAAAAGTGTCACTGGCAAATCTTCTTAACTGTTCGCTTGTTCACCAGACTGTGATGAGGAGGAGAGACAACATCCAGTCTGAGTTTGAAGCAAAAAACGAGGCCCTGATGTCCAGAAAAACTGACCAGGAAGTAGTAAGTGTTTCTCACCCTTTCATGCAGACACAAGCGCACACACTCAACCCTCCAGTCACTGATCACCTCACGCTGTGGAGGAACAACAGATCCTGTGCAGGTTCCTCTAAACCCTCAGGCTTGTGTGCTCCAGTTTGTCTTCAGTGCTGCAGAAATAAGAGCTGCCGGTCACATTTAACACCGTAACTTCTTTACAATTGAACTTCCTGTACGTCAATATTTACATTTCATTTGAGTTGCCTGTATCTGTCTACATGTGATGTTTCTACAACGTCCCTGTGTACACATCTGTGTATCCCTCTCACACTGACAACATTAAATCTGTTAGGTTTAATTATGAGTACAGCCTGAGGTTTTCCCACACTAACTTATTCCTGTTTTAATTAGGGGTGCATGTGAGACTAAAACAGCTCTAATTCAGCGATCCAGCTTCTGTTACTGATCATCTCTGAATTTAACGGATCTGCAGTAATGAGAAGCAAAATGTGAAACAGACACATCAGTTGTTATTTGCACCAGGGTTTGTTTATAGAAAGAAAGTGGAGACAGTGAGCTGAATGAGACGCTTTCAGTCAGATTTGACGTAAAGGTCTCGCTGTCCTGATTCATTCATGTTTTAGTCGTGGAGGTCGGTCTAAGTTTGTTATAAATAAGAAGAATCCAGAGTCTGTGTTTCTCAACAAGGGCTTTAGGTCTTTTGACCCCTTGATGCACAATGATACATGTATCTTTGTAAACTGTTTTAGATATCTTAAGAAATAAAACATTTAAAAAATAAAATAACATCAAATACTTTAAGCTCTGGTCTAAAAACTGATTGTGAGCATGCAGCCGTTGCTAAAGCCATTTAGGCAAATATTTGGATAATTTGGACAATGAGTTAATGTTTCACAGTATATCAGAATTTCAGTTGATTCAGCGCGTGAAAGTAAATTATTCTTATTGTCTGATGTTGCTGTGTGTCCTTGGTGATGGTGTACTTTAACTGTTTGAATCCACTAACCTCTGATAGAGAGGCGTTATGCGGTGCATTTTCCTGACTTGATCTTTTTAGATTTTGATGTTTTTGTTCTGAAAATTAATTTTGCTTAGTTTCTGTAAACTCAAAACTGTAAAGCAGATATCAAAACTGAGCTGTTTGTGTTTCACAACTTTATTTGCCAATTATTTTAGTATCTAATCTGGCAAAGATGAGAATGATTAAAAAATAATAAGTTGAACAAGATGAGAATCTTTACAAACTTCTTATTTTGCAGAATTAATTCTTCTTTTCTGCAAACAACAGTTGTGGGTCAATATTCGCTGTCAGTTTTTCCCAGGACAGCCAGCAGGAGGCGCTGTAGCTCCAACTTAGATCAATGCCCTGTCCTGTTAAACTAACTGTTAAACCAGATCCTTACATGCTTTGAGGTGTCACACCAGATTGAAATATAATTTTTGTGTTGCTAGATGTGTTTTACTTCTGGGTTCTCAGTGTGAGTTATGTCACTTATGTGATGGATAAATGTTGAGATTTATTTAAGAAATGAGGACGATGTTGCACTCAGAATAAAAATGCACAAACATTATTAGCCCTCAGTTTCCCTAAAATTCAATGAAAAATAAATGAATTATATAGTTTTCTTCAAACAGCATGTTGTGAAAATTCAGTTGATCAAAATACTGGCTGGTTTTCAAACTTCACCTGAGTGAACAGCGTTGTTTTGTTTTTTTAAGAACTCACGTCACTTCAACTCTGAACATTTAAATGAATCCAAAAGATCTAATTAAGAGCTCTTTTATCATGATAACCTTGGAGATCATCATCCAAGAGCATCATTGAGTCGCATTAGAACCAGACTGAAGTTTGTCCTTTTACCATCTGAAAATATAGGATGAGTTTTCAGAGTTGGTCCTTTGGTCTGATGATGCACAAGGATTCTGACTTTTGTTTTTGGTGAAGGAAGGTGGTGCAAGATGAAAAAGATGGCTTTGTTGATGTAAATAAATCTGCTTTGAGGGACACCAACATCAAGGCTCTGGAGTTTCTGGAATCAGGAAGTCCAAGCTTAACGTCCATATTGGAAAATCATGAAGTTGGAGTGAGCTGGAACAATTTTCAGGACTAACCATTTTGCCCTTCGCACATTTGGTTGTTTTTTTTTTCTTATTTGATGCGAACACATCAATAAAATAACTTCATTTAGCTTAATGCAGATTAGTTGTTATTTTGGAACCATGGAACTACGAACACTTGTGGTTATTGGCATTTTTATGGAAAAGCTCATGGTCTTGTTTTCTTGAAGGGAACTAATAATTTTGGATCTTCACTTTATTGTTGCATGTCCTCTAAGGTCTCTAGTACTAATGACATAATGACAGTTGTGATTTAAAATAAGAAACAGTAGTGACTATTAGCAACTGTTCTTTTCTTTTCTTTTCTTTTCTTTTCTTTTCTTTTCTCAGTAATGCTTTTTTGATGTATCTGGTTTTTATTCTGAGTCAAGCAGAAAGTCCCAAATAATTCACTAATTGTAATTCTGCTCTAAAGGCTTGGAGGCTGCCACCTAATGAATCATTATATTATGTTAATTTAAATGAGCACAAGAAAGGGTTAATGTGAGGATATTCATGCAGCTTCCAAAAAAGGTTCAGTCCAAGAACCTGACGCACCAGATGGTTTGCTAATCAGAACCATCTGGAAATTCATCGTTGGAACTGTTCAGAAGAGGGCGAGCAATTTAAAAAAAAATACTTGGCACATGATTTGAATAACTATCCTGTCCTGGAAAAACCTTAACCAATCAGGTCAACAGAGTAGAGTATTTGTGAAACCGAATTCTAGTTTACAGCGAATTGAAAAAAGGGATTTAATCTAGTTTCATGCTAAAGCAACTTCTTCTCTAACCTTTACATGATCTGCCTTTTTCTTCCCAAACACGCACATACATTACATCAAACCAGCAAAGATCCATCTGTGCACACATGCACGTACAAGAGAATTATATTGTAAAAATTCTAAGTATTGATTATTGGTATTTCCCGTTCCGAAGGTGTTTTTAACTTATTAGGTAACTTTGAATCTTCTAAAATCTGATTTGAATATTTAATGCATTTCTTTCCTTTTGGTGGCAGACTTCAAATTTGGAGTATTTTCTCTAACAAAGTGCCTTCATTGAATGTACTGAAAGAAACCAGATTGGGAAATACCATATTTTGAGCTCAACTGTGCAAAAATAAAGATACTTTACATGATTATTCTCTTTTAAGTGTCAAATAAAGGATGTATTGTCTATCAGAGCTTGAGTAAAGTTATGATTATGTATATAGACATAATAGATACCTTGTAAAACAGTTTAAGTTGAATAAGATTTTTTAATTGAATTTCTAACTCTGACTTATGGTTTGAACAGAGGAGATCGGATTAAAAGCCAATGATATATATGGTTTAATTAATTTTGTTGCGGTGATCTCATTCCACATGAATATTACTCTCTAAACGAAGATACTGTGTCATGTGCTTGGCTCCCAGCTGCAGGAGGAGGTGGACGACCTAGCAGACAGGATGGAGCAGGCCAACAACGCCTTGAAAGGTGACTGGTCCCGCTGGAGGGGCAGCATGAGAACTGACCTCAAATCAGCCTTTACTTCCACTGCTGAGAGGAATGTGGAGTACTATGAGAAGGTGAGCTTGAGGTTCAGACCAAAGGTTTTTACACATCAAATAATACTATGAAGTTTGAAACCTGCCTCTAAAGCGTGATTCATTGGGACTAAATAGGTTTCTGTTAGTTCTCGTGTTTTTGCTTGACGAGCCTGGACTGCTGCCTGGGTGATCGATGTCAGATTGAATGGATTCTGTGCCAATCACATTATCAAGGACGAGCCCCATACAGACTCAGCAACACAGAGTAAAATAGCGAGTTTAAAAGGCTTACAATTTCTAATCCTTTAGTATATAATAAGATGTGAATGGACGAAGAACACCAAAGCTTTAAACATAACCACTTGGCTGAACAATCCAAGTTTGAAAAACATAATAGAGGCTAAGGAGCCTACATAAATTTATAGCTGGTGACAGCAAAGACCATCTTTCATTTTAAGATGTTTGAGATATTCATACGTTTTCTATTAAATTGACAGCAGATGGACATTTCAGTTTTTTTTGTTTTTTTGTCTGAACAAGTTCCCTGGTGTTTTCTCTTAACCATTTGAAACACTAACAATGGAATTCTTTACTGCCTTTATAATTCAAATGATTACAATTCACCTTTTTAAAGATTGATGCACACAGTACAGGTGTTTTCAAATACTGTCAGCATTCATCGGTTTTATAATAAGATGAAATGGAGGAGTTTTTAGTCTTGATTTGCACAGAGGGAGGGAGGCGATCTATATTGCACATATGAAAATGTGCAAAACCGGAGGTTATTATTGATGTGAGAGTGAAATTATAAAGCGCTGTCAAGGATGATACCCAGACTCTTAACCTGAGGGGAGGAGCAAACAGATGAGCTATCAATAGGAAGAGAGAAACTATCAACTCTGGATAACGTAGATTTGGTTGTAATTAGCAGGATTTTTGTTCTATCACTGTTAAGTTTGACTTGAGTTGGATGAACTGAGAGGTAAGAATGAAACCAGTTAAGGGGGTGCAAGGGATGCAGATGGAGAATAGCCTATTGAGGAGGATGTAGTAAGAAGTTGTGTCAAAGGCTTCTTTTAGATCAAGGAGGATGAGAATGGAGAGCAAACCAGAACCAGCTGCCATGGGGAGGTCATTGGTGATCTTGATTGAAGCAGTTTCTGTACTATGGCAGGGGCGAAAACCAGACTGGAATTGTTCATACAGGCTATTTTGGGATTAATGGCAATGGAGTTGAGAACCAGCTGGTGGAGGATGGAGGATGTTGCCAACCAGTGAAAACAGTCTTGGTGTTACCTTCATTGGAGGGAATTAGACTGGAGTAGTAGGCAGATTTGGTTGTCGAAATTAAGTCCTTATAATGTATAATGTGGGTTTTGTGCATTTCTTTATGAATATTTAAACCAGTTTTCCTGTAGGGTCGCTCTAGTTGTCGACTTTCAGCTTTCAAAGCACGGAGTTGAGGTGTAAACCAGGGAGCAGTTTGAGAGAAGGTAACAGACCGAGATTTCATGAGAAAAAGACAGTTGAGAATGTTGTTTAGACTGTTAGGCAGAGAAACCAGTTCATCAGGGGTGGAGAGATGGTCCGGAACCAGAATGGTGTCAAAGCTAGATGAGAGGGTATCCATGTTAATGTCCTTATTACTACAAAAGGGGATGAGATGTGGTTTTTTTTGGTTATAGATAGACAGTGTAACATCAAAGGAGATGAGGAAATGGTCAGTTATGAGTGGGTGAGAAAGTTCACACTGGCTTGTGCACAAAAGTTAGTGGATAGTTGAGAACATCAAACATAATGAGAAGTTAAGGCTTTGTTTCTTAAAAGTATTAACTCGATGTTGAGCTTTTCTTTGCACACTGGTTGCACCATCCTCAACAAGAGAGAAGCTAAAAATCAATGTCTCATTTAAACATTCTTATGAGGTAATGGATGCAGTAAATTTACTCTTCAACTTGGACAACATCTAAACTTGATGCGTCTGGACTTTTAAACTGCACATGTTTCTTCTTTTGTTTTTAACTGCAAAGTGAAAAGGATGACGATGACTATGAGGAGAGGGAGAAGAGCTACAGTATGTACAGCGTAGGAGAGAAACCCTATATCAGGATTAATAAACAAGCGTCCCAACAGTGAGCATAAAATATTAAGCATGCAGCTATAAGGGAATTTCACTTTTATGTGGTTTGGATGTATTTTGCTCGTGTTCGCTGGATATTTGACAGCAGAAAGTAGCTGCACTTTAGTTTTTATTTTTCCTAACAATAACTAATCAGCCTTTTCCAGGTCTGCTCCTTTATTTTCTTTGAAAGATAATGAGATTAAATCCTTTTGATGCTAAACCCACTAATGAGATGTAGCGTTTCCTTAAATCTGATTTGGTGGTGGCAGAAGTAGGCATGATTGGTTAGATGTCTGTTACTGTGTAAAGCTAGAAGATGAATGGATGTTCAAAAGGGCTAATATTTATACATTATTAAGAAAAGCCAAATGATGTAAATTCCAAGGCTTCATTGATAATTATGACTCTTCAAACATTGTCGCAACCGTCAGCAGTTCTGGATCCCCATAAGATGTTGCTGGCAAGGAAAATTAAGATAAATGAAGCTCACAAAATAGTAAGTGGTTTTGTCAGTTCTAATCAGCTTTAAAAAATAAAAAGTAGCATGCAGCAGAAATAGTGGAGGTTAATTTTCAATCTAAAGGACCAGGAAAGGTTTCGCATATGTTTTTAATGGTAGTGATAATTATGCTGTGTAGAATGTAAAAAAAACAGATTGCAATCATTTCAAATCTCATAAATTATTCACAATAGAACACAGAAAACATCAATAAGGAAGTTCAATCAGAAATCATTTAGGATTTTATAGCAGTACTTTATCTCAAGAAATATTGAGACAGAGCCATGTTTAGTAAAGATGATGCAATTATATATTTTTTTTTATTTTTGGGTGATTTTAGGAGTGAAATGCATGTGTAAATTTATTATTTCCAAACAACAGAAGCTGCCTCAAAAGTGTTCTATCGCAGTTTGAATGTGAGGAGCTGCCGTGACTGTTTGTGGGCTTTGAGTCGTTGTACTTGTGCACTTGTGTTGCTTTTTAAAAGCCAAGCTTTCAGGTTGTTTACTTTCCCAAGTATGAAATTTTTAAGGTAAAGACACTGCAGGATGTTCGTAACAAGCTCAGATTACTTCTAAAAGCAGTGTCTTAATGTGATCTGCAGAGCTTCAGAAAGACGTGCTGCTCATGAATTTGTCAAAACTAAGAAGGATGTTTGAACTGCCACAGGACTGGGTTTGGGTTTAGGGTTTAAGTGAGTTCAACATCCAGATCACCACAGATTCTGACTGCAGGAGCACTTATTGAAATGTGTACTTTAAACTAACTACCACCTTATTTTTAAGAAAAGCATGAATGCAACTTGTCCAGTTTCACGTTTCCTGCCCATTCTTTGGTGCATTGCACAGACAAAGTAGGCATTCATTCAGCGTATGAGAGTCAGACGTTTAAACTTGCTATTGGTACGCTTGTTATTAAGAAGAGGTTCATTATAACAGATGAAACTTTAGTGTCCTGCTGAGAGCGATCACCAGACGTGAGGTCATGTTGTTGATTAGCTGCAGGTGTTGGCTAGTGCCGCCAGAGGGTCTGTGAAGGTATTATTGTTGTGGAGCGCAGAGAGATGACCTATAAGAATCTAATAAGACACTTACACTCGGGAGGACTTTTTTATTTTTTTTATTTATTTCTCACTGAGGTAGGGAGCAGGAGAAGACTCTGGAGTGGATCGAGGTAACAGAGTTGTGGGAGTGCTGAGCAGCAAAAAGAGCAACATGAGGTCAGATACGATTTAAGTATCGTATGAAAGATATCAAAGGTCACATACACTAATACCGATCATGACTTCTGTCCTCAATTAGCATCAACAATTATTCCCAAGTGCTAAACGGCTACTTTTCAGTAACGAGCAGAGATGGTGCTGACTTCATGTCTTTTTTCTTTTCTTTTTTTTTTTAACTTGAGCTTTGGATCAGTGTTCTGAAAATTGCTCTCCACCTCATCATTCACCTACTTCTGTTCCATGACCTTTTGCCTCATTCACAGATAAAAGCTCTTAAAGGTATTGGAAGACAGAAAACCAACCCTTTAATTTTTTTATATCCTTAGCTGCAGAAATGAGTTGCCTCCAATGACACAATGTTTTTCCCCCTCGTCTCTAAAGACATTGGTCCACTGTGAACATAGTAATTTAAATGTGGTTCATGATGGACGGTACAGATTACTATTGACGGATAACTTTGACTAAGTAATTACACAATCATATTTTAAGTGCTTTCCACCACTGTCTTCCATGGATCTCCAGTCCAGTCAAGTGTAAACTGGAAGCCGGATTAGACATGTAATGGTGTAGTCTGTAGCGTCAGAAATGTATCCCACAGTTTGAATGTACTAAAAACAAGATGCGCTGCAGTCGGGGTTTGGATGCTGATGTGGGATGAAGGTAATAGGATGGAACTGTTTGTCTGGAGTAATCAATGCTGTAACGGTGAGCGTCATTTAATCCTCGTCAGAATCATCCCTCCTGCAGTAATCAGAGGCAATGTTGAAGTCATTTCCACCGATTTAGGCCCAGCTGAAGTGTTTTCTGTGGTGGTACTGATTGGAGGCGACATCAGTGCTCTATGGCAGTGTCTAGGTGGGTTCCACCTACCAGCATCATTTTAATCACTTCCATCAGAGCTGTAAAGGTTTCATCATCTTCAGTGCTTCAGAAATTCCTCATGTTATTTAAGTTCTTGTTGACTTACTTAATGTGATTGGAATTACCTTTGTAAACTTCAAATGCTCTCTGTCTAAAGTGCTTTGAGATAACTTGTTGTGAACTGGCACCAATGAAGTGGATTGAACTGAACGATATATTTGATTGGCAGATTTAATATATTTGTCCTATTGAAAGAAACATTAAATAATAAATTGGAGGGGGATAGCTCCACCAATCTGTTGTATAAAGTAATGAGCACAACAATGTATTTTAACATAGTTGGAGCTCAGCATTTTTCTTCTTTTTTTTTTTTTTTTCGAAGGTGGCTTGTCAAGTACTTAAACAACCATATAAGCTGAAGTGATGAATGTTCAGCACTTCAGCGTCTAATGACAGGAGCTTTCTTCTCCTTCTCCTTCTACTTCTTTTCAGTGCCTGGCCATCTGGGAGGCCTTCCTTCTGGCTCAGAGAGGAGAGTCCATGGAGCAGAGAGACGAGGAAAATGCTTCTTAACGTGTGGAGATGTGCCTCGCCTTTCTGAACTACGTGAAACACACCTAAATTCATCTAAACCTCAAAATGAAGACCGAATCACTGTCCCACTGTTAAGCTGCATCATGTTAGAAACAAGTGCACTTTCCATTTTTCTCTTCTTTATTTCTTTTCCTTTCTCTTTGACCAAAGAGGTTAATTCCAGTGCCACCATTCAAGTGATCTCTAGGTCACTAAAGCAAATGCTGTATTCCAAATACCTACATTAGCGTCCATGCGTACGACCAAAAGTTCAGGCTCCTCTGGCAACACTTCGCTGTTTGTCAAGTATTCTTGTCTTTGACTCTTGTGTGGATGACAGTCGTGTTTTGTAACTTTTCTATCTGTTGTGACGTTGAGTTTGAAGTCACGTGGTGAAGCAACCAGACTGAGTTTCACAAGTCTTAAATCAGAACAAGAGACCAGCTTTAAGGTTAGGTTTGACTAAGAGGCGTTGCCATAGTGATTGCCACATCTCAGCACAGATGCTGCATGTCAGGAATTTGATTACCTTCTTTCTTTTGTTTTTTTAAAAAATACTTTTGAGAACTTCAACAACCTTTAAAAGCTACAGAGCTCTGCCCAACTGCAAGCTGTAATAAATAAAAAAAGGAAATAAAATAAGCCTTTAGGTACACAAACATAGAAACACCACAGCCATTCATCCCCTGTGACCAACGTTTCAGGTTCTGGATGTGCATTCATGTGTAAACTATAAAGATGTCAATTTGATTTCACATTTTCTGAAAATTATAGAATTATTAAAATATAATTGTGAGGATAATCTGACAAGTATTATTTTGTCTGAACGTTCGATGAATATACGACTGAAAATAAATTGTATTTATGTATTTCCAGAATCCGCAACTAAAGAGAGAGCTTTATACCAAGAGTGTACACTATAACCCTTCAGTTTAATTATACTTTAAGATATAATTAACAACAACGCACATTTACATGAAACACATGTTGGTTCTCATCATGTGAGATTGGAAAAGTCTGGATACCAAGAAGGATTAATAATCCCCTCTTTGACTTTGACTTGAGAAGACTTATTATGCTTTTTGAATCTAAATTGTAATGTTTTTGTGCTAAAAGAGATTTAATTCCTTTAGATATCTGAAGATGAGTAATCTTCAGTATCTTTGTAACTGAATGCTGAACTCTTTTCTTTTTCTTTCTCGGATAACATTTGATAAACATTTTGAGATGTTGACATAATACAGTAATAAAGACTGATTCCATGATGAACCTTTCTGCTGCAGCAGTAAAAGCTAAAGTTCTTTGTTAGTAAATTAGTCATCATAACACACACACACACACCATCATCTGCATTCACTGCTCAAATCAGCTGACTGTAAATGTTCATTTGGTACAATGTGCTTAAAACGATAACACAGTTATATTTTTTCTCCTTTGGAACATGCCCATTGGTTTTATGGCCGTTGTTCTTCTGCATCACCAGGAAGGGCTTCATGATTTAGATTCTGTGGATCTCTTCCAGCCGTATGAGGACGATACCCTGTCTGAGGTATCCTCAGCAACAGTTACGCTGCTGAAGGTGATCATTATCAGCTACTCCAGAAGTTCTGGGATTTTGTTTCTCCTCCTCTTGAGGGGCCTTTGTCCTTCCAGTCTGCAAACCTCCCAACCCTCCAGATTTTTTTCACAAGTCACCACTAAGCAGGTCAAAGGTCAAAGTCCTGGTTACTGTTCATATATTTAATGTTTTTATGCTCACAATGGTCAGAGCTTTTTTTTTAATACAATTTTCTTTAAAGATTCTTTCCATTTCTATTTCTTGCTCTGTGCATATACGGTGTTACTGAAACTGTTTAAAAAAAAAACTGTAGAAAACAGCTCTATGGCCTTCTTAAGATTAATATAGCACTTGGGTCATAAATCTGGAGTTCAAAAATATCTAAAAGTAGAACAAAAGATGAGGATTAAAATTATCTGCAACTCATACTCGCTGAGTTTTCTGCACAAAGATACAGTCAAACGGTGCCGAGCCTCTCCCAGGACAGACTGAGGTAAGATGCCCTGTGCACCTGCTTGTATTTTTGCTTGAGATCAATCTCCTACCCTCTTGGGGAAGTCCTTTTTATCCTTTATGTTTTCAAAATACATTTTTCTCTCATCTCCAACTTACCAGAGGCACACATTGTCCTCCTTTCTTGAGCTTCATAGTGTGTTCCTCTACTCCCTCTTTGCTTCCGCTACGATCTGACTTCAGTCATTTCCTCAAACGTTCTGCATCATGTTCTCTCAGCTGTACCTCACATCATTTGGTTTCTTTTAATCGTTATGTCATGTTAGACCGTATATGGCTCAAATCTTGTTGCCATTTTTTGAACAGGAGCTCAGGTGTTGGCAGGGGGGTTGGGTTTTCCTCTGTGACGTGTTTAAACATAAAATATAAATATGCGTGGCTCATATTGCTTGTACAAAAATAAATAAATAAAGCTTATACAAAATGGATGATAGACACCAGTGAAACCAACATGTGATGTTTAAAGGCAGGCAATAAAATACTAAAAGGCTTTTGTTGCCTGAAATAATGCAATTCCCACACGACTCAAATATTGTAGCAGTGTCGGTGTAAAGCAAACAAGTGTTTGTGTACTGCACATCATATATTATTTACTGCTCGCATGGCTCAGGGAAAGAAACTGTCTGGTGGTTCGAGCCTGATTTGACCTAAAGCACCTGCCAGAGAGGCAACAGGTCCAAGAGAGGTGGTGAGCTGGATGGAGGGAGTCTGATGATGGAGCTGACCTGAGGCATCGAGGGCAGAGGGCAGCCAATAGGCAGCATCCACAACCATCTGCAAAGCTCTGGTTTACTCCCTGGAAACCAGACTGATGCAGTGTGTCAGGAGGAGTTTGATGGCATCCTCTCGACACAATCTCTGTTGATGCGGAGGAGGCCATGAGCTACCTTTTTCCTTCTAAAATGTCACAAGATTTTTTTTTTTTTTAATTTGGGCTGCGGATATGAAACATTCTGAGAAATCGAAAAGGATGCCCTGGCAGCTTCAATAATTTAGAAAGCTTTACTTTGATGTATGTAGGTGTGCATCAGAGCCCTTCACTGCTCACAGTAGATGGTACTGATGACCTTGTTCACGTTCCCAGACTTCAATGACAGATTTTAGCACGTCATTATTCTCTAACACGTTTATTTCTTATGGATCACAAATTGCTAATTACTTTAGTGAAGAAGAACAACGATCAAGGTGCTTTAAAAGAAGGCTACTTCTTTCCATAAATGATGACTTTTTGCCTGTACATGTTATCTTAAGACCGTTATCCTTTGCACTTCATTTCATCAAATATTAACAAGACTTAAAATGAAGCAGAGCATTGAAAAGGAGGTCTTTCAGAAGCATTTTTGTTCAGGAGGAATAGGAGTGCAGAGGGTGTGGGGGGGTGAACTATGTATGAATGAACACACACATTCATACAGCAGAAGTAAGATGCAAATACTGCACATAAAAGAGACATTTTGTTACATTCAAACTGGTGGAAGGAAGAATGTACAATTAGAATCTGCATGACAAAAAGAACAGAAATTTTCAGTAATGATGCAAGATGTTTTGGTCCTAAGGGGCTTTGGACTGGTTCTGGTTCAGGAGGTAGAGTAGTCATGGGCCAATAGGAAGGTGCAAAAACAAATTGACTTGTGTTGTATTGCTGAAATACTTTACCGACGTCCTCTACAGGAAGGGCCAAAGCTGTCTCTATTTTCAGAGGCAGCAAAGGTCCTTCAGCATCTGCAGGACTATGCTCAAGATTTCCCATGATTCTGTGGTGGCCAGGGTTATATCAAACATAAAATTATATAAAATCAGTTGCAAGAAAAAGTGTATGAACCTGTTAGAACTAACGGTTTTCTGAACTGATTTGTCATAAAATATGAGCTAAGTCACAATAACAGACAAGAACAATATGCTGAAGAGCTTAACATGCAAATACTTCAGAATTCTTCTGTTTTTATAACCCACTCATTAAACATTCACCTCTAACTTGAACCTAATTACTTCAATGAAAACTATCTGGAGTCAGCAGCTGGAACATCTTAAATCCAACTGATTTAATCAGTTTGAAGGTTTATTTTTAACCGCAGATTGACCAAACCTGTTCTTGTTGTTAAACAGATATCATCAACTGTTGGTTCAACTTTAAATTAAATTTAAATTACTGGCCAAATACATTTATTTATTATCATGACATTTCACATTAATATATAGTTAATGAAGAAGAGCATTTCATTCCAGGAGGCTCTGGTATCTAACCTGGTCCTCTTTAAATCAATCTCTAACGTTTAGCACAGCCGTCTCGTACTTCTGTAAAAGCAGTTCTCCATACAAGAGAATATTCAGTTCCGTCTACTACATCATTTGCATTCAAATAATTGACTAAACACTCGTGTTGTTGTAGCTTTAAGTTGCTGAAACCGGTGATTTCCACCAAGACTGACTGACCTACAATTTCTAACTGGCGCAGAGACGCTCGGCCACGCCCTTCTGTTCGTTGATTGGTTGGTCGTTTTTTTGTTTTTTTGTTGTTGGGAGTTTTTTTGTTTTGTTTTTCTTTTTAATTATTGTCACAGAACATAAACTACACTCACAATAAAACATAAATTACAAATGATACCTCTCCACCAATTCCGCGGTTAATTAGAGAAAAAGAATGTTGAGCTGAAAAGCAGCATTCTGAAACTTCAATAAGAAATAAAACAAATAAAAAATACGAACCCTTGACCTTATATACGGCAAAATATCAGAGTCTAAATATGAAAACGTAATTTTCAAATGTATTCAGTTTAGATCCAAGCTTTTCAATAAAGTAATATGTAGGTCTATAAAGTGGTAACAAAGATTATTGAATATTTTATACAATTATATATATCTATATTAACATTTCAACTATAATCAAATTTAGGAAGCAAAACTAAAAGCCTGATGATGAACACAAGTACAAAGTTATCAATGTAAGGGGTTATTAAGATTCACACTCTGAAAGGAAAATAAAAAGTTTTCTGGCATTAGTGATAGATATTTAGTTTAAAGACAAAGAGAGTACATTTATATCATTTTTCTAATGCAATCCAAGTGGGTGAGGTTTTGGTAAAACAGCATTTATGTCTATTTTTTTCTTATTTTTTTTGATCAGGAGTAAAGCAAAAAGAACTGAGCTTTCTCAGACTATGTGGTGAAGTGAATTACTAGTCTGGTCAGGACCAGGCTATCTCATACCTGTCCTTAACACGAAAACGGAGTCCAGTTACCACCGTAGTACAGAAGCCAACAGAATCACATAAAATCTGCTCTTTGGTTCAATCTTGAAAAATCCTGAAAAATCCAGATCTCAGGTCAGTACATTAACAATGAATGAGAACATCCTGAACAAACAGATAGGCTTCAGTGCCAGTGCTTGTGAGGTGTTTGTCTTAATGTAGTAATAATGAATACAGAGAAATGTTTCCATTTGTTTTATAACTAATCTATTTTCCCCAAACACTTGCAATTCATTTCTTTAATTCACATTACAGAGTATAATCAATAAGAGCATAAATACGCATTGGTGCCAGTATTGCTCAATCTCTAATTATATCCGTTTCCACACAAAAGAGCTCCTTAAACTGGTGTTCACCACTGGGGCATTTCCACTGTGAGTCTTTCAGTGTGTGTCACAATACTTTCATCACATTCATTTGCATCTGACTGTGAGATGGCCCACATTATTGTACCACCTGCACTCACAGATACATTCCATGTATTTGAGTCCTTTTTTTTTTTTCGCCCTCCTTTTATCAAGCAGACATCAGCAGCTTCGTCTTCTTTAATGTTCGTCTTCTTCAGCTGCTTAGTTTACACCCCTTCCACGGGTGTAGATGTTAAAAAGGGAGCCAGTCTGAATGGAGGGTTGATTACTCACTGACAGGGCGGTTTTGTACCTCCTGAGACTTTGACGCTGCTTGCAGGTTTGCTGCTTTCATCCTTATTTCTTGCCAAAAAAAAAAAAAAAATATGGAGAAGAAAAGACTATGCCAGGATGTGAGTGGACTGGTGGGTTGATATAGCAAAAGGGAGCTGGGTTTAAAAGTGTGAATTTCTAATGACACAGACTGTGTCTCTCGCGCTGTCAATTAATATGAAAGCAACATCTGTGGGAAGAAAGGCTGCATGTTAAATGTGGAAATCAAACCAGCAGGAACTCTTTTAATGAGGGACACGTTTGTGTTGCTTTTTTTTTTTAACTTAAGGACAAAAAAAAAATAAAAAATCATGATGCAATACTTAGAGAATCAAATATTTCCATTGAAAAGCCTCTTCTTGACATGTTGGTGCCCAGTGGTATTAACTGATAACTACATGACATGACTATATTTTTTAAATTTACTGTAGTCTGTTATGTTTTCACATTGTTTTAAGAGGCCACTGAAGCATTTAAATTTGTTTTAGTGCAACATATTCCCTAATATCATTATGAGGTTTAACAGAGTCACCTCTTTTCTATCTGCTTATGCAGATTTGACTGATATACTTGCTGTTTATTCATCTTTATGAGCAACATGCGCCATCTAAAGCTGATCCATGAATTCACTTGTTTGGTGAAATGTAAAGATTTGTGCAGAGCAGCGGGATAACGGAGGTTAGATTTGAATTTCAGCTGGATGGACGGAGACCACGCAGCACGTCACATGTTCACATTCATAAACGTGCTCAGAGAGGGCTGATGAAATGAAAACAAGCAGACAACACGGTAGAAAAGGTATCGCCTGTGTAGCATGAGAGTGGACTGCAGTCATTAATTCCTATTATGTCACATTCTCAGTCTGGGCTTCTTCTGCCTTGGGCTCAGTGCGTGGGATGCAGTCCTCATGATGTCAGAAATAGAAAGAGCAGACAAGGCCATTAGTATTTGCAGGAGGGGGTATTACATAAGCGTGTGGTGAAATTCATTTTTATAAGAACATGTTCTGAGGTTTAGGAACTGACAAGATAGCCGAGGAGGGACTGAACAATATTCCTTCCAATCATTTGATACCAGCTGAGGACATCCTCACTGTCCCAAAGTCTCATTGTGAATAATTATAACCTTTATGATGCTTGTTCAGTTTTGATTTGTCATGCAAAGAGTTAACAAAACAGCGTGGTGCTTTAGAGCCGTTCCTCTTTATGCCTGATTTGTGACTTCTTTTTATCCCATTGGACTCTTTTTTTTACATTTTTTTAAGGTTTTCAATCGTTTTCATTTGAAAAATGCTTTCAACAATTCACTCAATGACTGCAGTTCAACGGCAAAACTGATTTACACCTCTGTTATGGCTTTAAACACACCACAGTAAGAAAAAGCATACTGCTGGAGCATTTGTGGCCGTCTACTCTCTTCTTGCGCTGAACAATTAGGCCTTATGTTCTCATGCTGTCACTTCATCTACAGAAGGTCCCAAAGAGTTTGAAACAGGGTACAATAACTCCAGTGGATTAAAAATAAACACCCTGAGGTTTTGCAATGATTTTAGGCCTGTTGCTCCGACTTCATTAGTTATAAAATGCTTTGAAAGTCTAATGAGGAATGAACTCAAAGCTGCTGCTCGACCCGCTGCAGTTTGCCTACAGGGTCGATGGTGGAGTGGAAGATGCCACAGCCACACTTTTAAAGCTTCTTAACGATCTTGAAGGCAGTAAAGCACATGGTCAGTTAATATTTGGATTAGCTTTTACATCTGCCTTTAATCCTGCTCAACCCCGCATTTTGAGTGAAAAGCTCATGAATAGTTGTAGCCTGGACTCTTGGATCTTCGACTTTTTAACCAGCAGAACTCAGACAGCGAGGGTGAATGGGTGCCAGACGATTCATCCTTCTCATCACAAGTCCTCCTCCAGGACTGAGAAAACGATCGCTGTCCTGTTATTGATGAATTAGTACAGTGGTGCGATGACTCATTTCTGAAAAACTAAAGGCCTGCTTGTGTATTTTCAGCAGTGACGTCCATCAGCCCAGACCGCCATCACTAAAGGTCAAATGGTGGAAATTTGTAAGAAATGTATAAGCATCTTGGAGCTCTGATAATAAGCTGAACTTCGACAATAATGTTGACAGGCTGTGTGAGAAGGTGTGACCAGTGTTTGTTTTGCCTTCAACAGGTCCATTATAACCGTTCTCTGATGCTCTGGGAAGTTGAACATCCAAGCAAAAAGAAAAAAAACATAAAACAAAAAGATAAAGTAATGAGGACCTGCAGTACACTGGGATCTCAGCAGAGTTTGTCGTCCGAGCTGGTCTCCAGACAGGTGAAGAAGAAGACTCAAAGCATCCTGTCGACTCTTTCTGTTTAATGAAATTTGCCTTCAGGCTCAAGGTCCAGGTTTCCCTCGGTGAGAAATAATTGCTACAAATACTCTTTTATCCCTGCAGCTATCACTGTTTTAAATGCAGACCGGAGGAGGAGTTTGCTCATTCTCAGTTGTTGGGAGTTTTCCTGTGGCCACACAGCTGCAACGCAGGATCTCAGGATACTTTAGTACCACTTTAGTACTTTATTTTATAAACATATTTATGGTTGTATTTATTTATTAATTTTTTTAAACTTTTGCTGTTTATCAATTCTGATCTTTTTGTTATGATATTCTCTTTTTGCTATGAAACAAACTGACCCTCTGGGGGCACGAATAAATGAAGCTGAATTTGAACTGGAAGTTGAAGTTGCGGCTGCTTGTAAAAAGGCAGACATCAGCAGGACACGCCGCATCGGCGCTTTTCTGCGCACAAGAAAACTTTCTTTCCATTTCGCCTGGGCTCTTTGTACCCTTCTGATGTTTTTACAAAAAAAGATGTCCCCGTGGATCATAAGGGACGCTGAAAGCTTTGAATGCCATTACACATGGCTGCTCTAGATTTCAGGTTTGAGTGCAGCTTTAGACAAAGTAATCAGTCAGCATGAGGCGGAGAGTGAGCGCTACTGACACAGCAAAGCAGTGCAAATGTAACCGTTGTGAGGGTTTAGGATTGTGTTGTCACACAAGTTGTACTCAGGAAATCTGTCATGTTGGGAACTAGGTATGTGTTTGCTTCTGAATGTCGGTGTATTGGATGCACATGTTGCTTTGTCTCCTTTTTTGGTTCTGTTTGTATTTTGTTGTATATATAATTAGGGTGTGACTAAGTGCAGAAGAGCTTCACTATGTTACCTGATTGTGCTCACTGGAAGCCTTTCTACAAACAGCGATTAAAACAGCTTAAATGTTGCACTTCTGATTCGTCAAGATTCTTGCTGTGATGTTTCCTCACGTTACTTTATAGAGTCAAGCTGTGCAACACTTTGAAAACAGGCGCTAAACATTGATGCAAATGAAGACTTCGCTTGACAATAGGGATGGGAGTTGAAAACCGCTTCTTGTTGAGAACTGGTTCCCAGAGTTTCAGTTCCTGGAATCATTTGCCAAATTGGCAAATGATTCCCGTATGAATGACGTCCAATGCAGCCAGCAGTCAGTAGTAAACATGGCAGCCAAGCGGTACGAACCCTCAAAACTTCACTAAAAAAGACGACAACATGGCAACTTATTACCAACATTACCAACATGCGGTAACTATTAAGGAATGTCACGACTTCAATCCGCTCCCGTGATTCACTGGATTTGCTTGATTGCATTTGTCACTGGCTGACATAGTTTTATTTTTGAGTGCTCAACTCATATTTCCTTTTAAAAAGGAGAGTTTTATTTCCCAATTAAGAAAAGAATGAATTATTCTGACCGTTTGTCTTACAATTAGCTAAATACAAGTCGTGTGAGATACAGTCTCGAAGTGTCTGCTCTCCTAACATATCTTTTTTTTTTTTTTCTCAGCCATACCATTTAGGCTACTGTTTTATATAAACGCATGGTTCATAAAGTTACTTTGTGTTTTGGGGTTTTCAGAATATAATCACCTTATGTACGCCCTCCAGTATGTTGCATCTACTGATTATTAATTGAATGTAGGTAATTCCCCCCAGACATTCAGGTTAATAATCGTCTGTTACACAAATTTAAAGAATGTA
>JBAMYA010057730.1:0-29228 GCA_037176975.1 Arrhamphus sclerolepis | reverse complement strand
CCTCCCGGAAGAGCTAGAGGAGGTGTCTGGGGAGAGGGAAGTCTGGGCGTCCCTGCTCAGGCTGCTGCCCCCACGACTCGGTTACGGATAACCGGTAGAAGATGGATGGATGGATGGATGGATGGATGAATATATACATGTTTTGGCAAAAATGAGCAGTTTTTTGTTGTAAAATCTTTTGCAAATATTTGCTAAATCTTGACTTTTTTGGACATAAACCAGCTGTTCTCCACTTCAGTTTTTACTCTTTTGTTAATTCTGGATCAAACGTTGGGTGCATTGGAATGTCCTCAGAAATGTTCTAGTTAGATGTTCATGATCGTCACGCTCTGGCCGACCAGATAAAACGAAGCGGCGGGCTAAATTTGAGTTTGACACGTGTTGTACAGAGAAAAACAGAACGTCTCTATGAAATGAATCGGTCCATGTAACACTGACATTGTTTTCAAGATTTATTAGGATGAGAAATACGTGGTAAATTCTTCTCTCGTGGTTTTAGTTTCAGTCTGATTTTTACGGATTCAGTTATAAGTCTGTGGGCATTTGAAGATTCATTTCAATTTATTGTCTTTTAGACTTTACATAGTTATTTTTTGGAACATTCTTGGTTTAACTTATCTGGTTAACCAAATCTAACCCACACATAAAAGGGTCAAATCTCTGAAAAGCATATTTGCCAAAGGAAAAAAAAAAAAAAAGAAAATCAATAAATAAATTGCATGTCCACACAAATATGACCCTCCTGACTAAAACACAACGCCCACTCAGTTCAAGGATTTCCTGATCAGGAGTCTTTTTCTGTGCCGCTTTTCTTTACCTGCATGCCCCCTGAATTATGTGAATTATCTCTATGTTTTTCAGTGCTTGCTCATTTGCTTTCCTCCCAGGCTTGTCTGCACGGAAAAGCGAATTTAATTTTCTGCAGAATTTTCTAACAGAAAGGGCCATGGCATTATACAGTACAATATCTACAGCCACGGTGCCTGTTCTGCTCTTATCTGTAGGGCAAGGCTGGCTTTTGCATTTTAAGTGGAAACCTTGGTGGAATTCTAATGGGACGTATCGACAGATATGAGCTGCAGACCAGGCACTGTAGGACACCCTTTTCTTTTAATTCGCATAGCTGGTAGAAAATCAAAAAATAGAGGGTTGGGTCGGCGTCGCTTTCCTCTCCAGACTTACAAAAAACACAGACAAGTGGTTGTTTAATTACCTTTGCATAAGAATCCAGATCGATGGGCTTAAAAAGGCCTTGTCCCCCTAGCAACAAACCTCCCACTCATTTTCTCATTGACTGCTTGCCTGCCGAGTGCCACCCCCATGCCACTGAACATAGTGGGGGAGGAAAAGGGGGGTTAGGGAAGGTATCATGTTCTGATCTCACTCCTGATTGTACTTCTCCATCCTCTCTTCTGTTCCTCCTCATGCCGTCTCATTCTGCCATCTAACTTTTCTTACCTCTGCGTTTTTTCAGCGCATCTCTCCACTTATGAGTTCAAAAAACTATTTCTGCTGAGAAGCGCTGTAAAAACCTTCTTGTCTCAGCTATCTCCCCGCTCATTCCCGAATGCTCTCGTCTCACAGTCCACATTTAGTGTGCTACTGTTGGACCCGGCCTCAGGAGAACCAGTTCAGTGGCAGGTTCCCTTCTCCTGATGGTTAATTATACTTCAGAAGAGCAGCTTCTGTTTAGATGGGGCTGCGAGACAGAGATGCAGAAGCTTTGAAGCAGCCCATTGAAAAGGAAGATGGGGAGGTTGAGAGGCAATCAGTCGGGCAGATTGGAATTTAATATCCTCCACTGGCCGGGCAAATAGAATGGAGTGGCCTAAACTCGCCATCCCCCTTGGACATTTACTGCTAAAGCGAGCCTACTTTGAAGGCAGTGGCAGAAAGAAGGGCAAATAGGAGAGACAGTTTGACAAAAGCACTCAACTCTGATGTCCTCTCTTCACTCCAGCTTATAACAAAGAGCCAGATAGCTTTGATACCTTTTTTCAAACCTAAATGGTTCATTAATGAAATTGTACTCTTGAGTTAGACTTTTTTTTCACCCTTTAATGTCAGGATGACCCTTCAGGGTACACAAACACTGTGTCAGTGGCTCCACATATCAGAAAACGATGCCAACAGCAACCAAACAAAAACAACTGGCAACCCTCCTATGAAGCATCACAGTGATCCACTGAACAGTGTTATGTAGATAAAAAAAACGGTGTTGCTACATATGCAAATGTCCAGATGATAAAACCCAGTGATATATGGTCCAGAAACCTTTAAATAAATAATGTGCTTCTGCTTTTAGCCTGCTCTTCTGCGTTAACTTCCCATTGCAAGTTCAGAAGTGTTTGGACAGTGACAGAGTTTTTGTGGGTTTTACCTTCATACACCACCAACAATGGATTTGAAAAAAAAAGAAGAAATGAAGATGCAACCAGACTGTAGACTTTTCAGTTCTAATTTAAACAATTTCACAAGAATATGACATTTAGAATTTAGGAATAAGAGCTTTTTTAAAGGAGACATAGAACCAGTCTTTGCTGAATAACGATAGTCAACCTGCATCCAAAAACATACAAAAAGTCCTCGACATTCTGAACATCTCTGTTTCATTGAAATTCCTCCTTTAGAAATGTTCGCCAGAAACCAGGCCAGTCTGAACAACAGATACAAATGATGTAAAATGTATCTCACCCCCCCCTTGCTGTTCTGTCCAAAGCCGACCCGGCCCAGTCCCAAGTATGTTCTAGGAATAGTATTTTTATTTCATATAAAGCTATGGCGTAATGATCACAACATAGCAAATAGAGTTTTAATTCTCTGCCCGAACCTGACTTGATACCTGACCTGAACTTGGGCCGGGCCAGGTCTGGTTTGAACAGAACGCACACGAGCTCAGGTGGGCTCTGAACGGATTTTTTGGGCCAGATCTAAACTCCTTGTGTTGGCCGTAGCTGTACAAAGTTGCTCTAACCATCTTCCAAAGTTGTCAAAGTCTCAGCAAAGGCAGCCAATCAGCATCAAGTGCTTGCATTTTGTATTGAGGTTGCCAATTAAGGAAAACGTCCAAAAAGACACCAGATACGTGCAAAACTACATGTTTAAAACATCACCCCATCTAACAAAGCTTTCTGAGAGAGGTTTTTTAGGAAGCTTCTGAGGCATTAAAGACAAAAACAAAATTTAGTTGTCTATATATCACATCACAGAACAAGGATCAATACCCTGTACCCTGTTTCTGTGTCACCTTTAAGCAAAGTACCTTCATTTTCAAGTGCTCAAAAGAAATTAGTCAATTGATTGAAAAGAAGATAACTGGCCAGGTACGGTGCTTTCGCTCATAACTTCAGGACAAATGAAGCAGATAAAACAGTGGTTCTCAACCTTTTTTGGGCCAGTGCCCCCCTATCCATTATCCAGGTCCCTTAGCGCCCCCCATCAAATACGATGTCGATTAATTACACTGATTATTATTGTTGTTGTTATCATTATTGCTGTATATGTATTTATCATCAAAAAAATCTCTCTTTTTTAAATTTATTTAAAGCACATCACTGAATGACAGATTTATTAGTTTCCTGGGAAACAAAAAAAGCCATGAGAATAAAAAGCACATTTACTAGGTAGGCCTGACAGCAGCCAATCAGAACAGCTAAACATTTCAATTCAAACTTTAATTAATTATCACAAACAGCAACCAGTCAGGAACAGCCTGCAATCAAACATTCATGTTAATTAAACAACAGCCAATCAGAAATGGCAAACAATGAGCTTAATAATTGTTCTAGTGGAAAATAATATTGCACTTAAAAAGGGTTAAAGCAGAATGATTAGGCTAACTTTCACAAGAAATTAATTTAAACTATGCACCCTGCACATGTATTTCTCTGCCAGTTTCTTTATTGCGCTGCAGAGAGGTTCGTTTCACCCGTAGTGCACCAGAAGCCACCAAGTCCAAGTATATATGAATTTAGCTTCCGCAAATAGATTTATCAAACCTGAACGCAATTTTGCTCATAGAAACTGTGTCTACATTGAACAGGTTTCAAAAGCACTCACAGTCTGTATGCTAATTACGCACGCATGGCTGTGGTTACTGACACAAGAAGGAGACATCAAACGAAGCAAGGAGATGCAGAGAACGCATTATTCATTCTCGTGAACATTTTGGGATGAGCGAGGAAACAATCATTAAAACATATTGCTAATCCATCATTGCCATCTTGGAGATGTTGGAAGAACTTGGAGCCACGAGAAGGAGTCACGCAATACCTGCAATGACAAAACTCCTTTCTAGTATAGCTATACTTTTTTTTTCTTCTTTTTTTTCACCTCCGGGGCATTCCAGCGTACGGTAGCTGCAGCTGGGAGATCCCAATCCCGCTTTTCAGATGTGCTGTCAGAAGTCCCTAACGTCATGTAAAGTCAGATGGCCAGCGTGATTCTAGGTTTCTACGCACTTGGCAGTCTCTGAATGACACCAAACAAGGTTTTCGCAATTCGTATTTCTCAGAGTGATATGAGCTTGGATGTGCAGCGCGTTTGTGATGGCATCATCACCAAAGTTGTGGTAAAATATCCCAGGTCAGTGCATGATTCTTTTATTCTGAAAAACAGTTTTCTTCTGTTTTCAAAGTTGCGAGATTGGAGATGGCTGGCTTGTATTTGTGAAATCCTTTGTGAAATAATCTATTACATTAGAAACAAGAGCATGTATCATATTCATTCATGTCTTTTGAGAAAAATAAAAACATATGAGAACCACATGTCGGAAAAATAAGATACAAGGCCCGCACAAAGTTTGAGGAAATCTTGAAGAGCAGGTTCTTGTTGTTGGAACACTGGTGGAGCCTACAGACCAGAAAAAATAAAACAAAAACAAAACATGCACAATACCTCATTTAAATATGGTGTCTCCAACACTTCTGCACCTGCCACCGGTTGCGCAATCACTCCTAGTAGCTAAATGGCACGCAAACCATTGTTCCACCTCTCACGCAAAATTCTGGATTGCGCGTTCAAATTACTACACGTCAACTGGGATGCTGATCAATTTGATGCTTAATGTTCACAAAAACACAAATTTATAAAGCCGCCAAGAAAAGTCGCAGCGATGTTAGCTGATATCAAGCCGGTGTTGCACCATGCTTTAATAAGTGTCTGGATGCTTTCAGGGGAAGTCTGACTATGGAATATCTTTGTTTTAAATGTGTAACCACAACAATGCGCTCGCGGTGTTTCCCTCAGATAAATTAACCCATTTAAGAAAAAGAAATTGTCCATGGGTAATTCCACAAAAGAGAGCATTCATGTTTCAGAGTTTACACAGTAAATGCCATGTGGGAGAAATTTTATAAATAATACTCTGACATTGCGTTCTCCTTGAAGGCAGCACGGAGCTGTGCCACAGCTGACAGAAACTGAAGAGAGTAAGAACGTTACAGTTGCAGACCTTGCGTGCTTTTAATGTTGCAGACCACAGTTTTTTGCAAGTAGTTCAAAATTTAAACTGGTATTGTTGTGCATCTTTAGGGTAAACTTTACTTTCAAGCAAACGCCCCCCAAAAGAATGTCAGCGCCCCCTTTCATCGTCCCAACGCCCCCCAGGAGCCGGTACCACCCCCGTTGAGAAACACTATTCTAAATGGACCCCAGATGTGAGTATGTCGTTTGTCTGCGTATGGTTCTGTAATGAAGTGACAGCTGGGCTAGAGATGACTCTCACCCTTCGCACCAAGAAAGATGGTATAGCCTCCAGCAGACTTTGTGGCTCTGAATGGGAAGAATCAGGTAACAGATAATCCATGTGTCACCTGGATAGCTAAAACAGCAGAAAAATCAGGTGCCATTAGCCAAAAAAATCCCAAGATCAAATCAAACATACCCACTTTTTAAGCAGCCAGTGATGGAAGCTGTCAAATTTCACCATTTCTTCAGAGCTACTGCACTACCCCATCCAGCCTGTGCTTTCTGGGAGCAGCTTCTCCTGACACAGAAACACTAATTACCAGCAACATCACAGGATCTGCACTGTCCAACCTGCAGGACACCCATGCCAGATGAGGAAGGACCAGATCACATCAGATCAGAGACACTCACTTCCCCCATCACATACTGTTCCAGTGACTCCCCTCTAGGAAGCAGCTCCACTCTATTACTGCCAGAATGAAGAGGCTTCTTCCCTCAGGCTATGTGAGTATGAATATACCCACTGCATAATAAACAGGACGTTTCATGGAACTTTAACATTTGCTATGCACCAGGTACTGCACATAAGACTATACAACATGCAGTTTAACCTCGAAGCATGTCATATGCAATGCAAACACAAAATGTTGTTTAAATACTGTATATTGGTACTTCAGAAGCAACAAGAGATAATATCATCCAAGCAGGGTAGAGGACAGCCAGTTGTTATTACCCTCAGCAATCATTTCTCATCAGCTGCTGTGTTTGTTGACAAGTAGAGGTCCTCAAAAATGATTGCCCGGGAATTTGAAAGTGAGTTAATCTCCATTCAGTACAACAGAGCTAAACTTTTTTACAGCCTGGTCTAGGTCTTTGGTCTATGGCGTTGACTGCTAGCTGTCATCCCTTTAGCTATTTGGTGCTTGGCATTTTCTTTGAACTTAACATCTGAGTTAAAAACTAAGAGAGCATAATCACTCTTATCTGTGTTATAAAGATGATATAGTTTATTGTACAGGTATTGGTACTAATAGACTGTTGTGACTGGTCCTCGGTTGGGTTGGGTGAAAAGCTTAGCTAAACAGAGGAAAAAGAGCTACCTTTGCACCTGGCTGAAGGCCAGAGCTAACTGGAGGAGAACCTCTAACTCGCCAGCCATTAGTTCATGCTCCAAGTAGGCCTGGACCCTTCCAGTAAACTGTACACATTTCCATTATTATCATTTACATAGGAGCTTTAATTTAGAATTGCATCCATTGCGAAGGGCTAGAGTTGCCATCACAGAAAAGAACACGTCCAGTCGTTTCTATGCATTACTGTAGCTGGAAAAGCACACTACAAACTAAATATGTAACCTCAGATTCCTCAGGGAATATCAACGGTCTTCAATTATCATTTTATGAGAGTTCTTTACCAGAAAAAGAAAAAAAAAGTTCTTCAAATGAGGTAATACTTGAAGAGACTGCCTGAAGTAACACATTCTTGAAACAAATGTGACTAATTCCTCAACAAAACCTACCCAGAAGTCTCTAATCAGACATCAAAAGCAATCACTGGCAAATGGGATTTAAGCATGTAACAAAAGATACAAGAAATCTAATTAATACTTTAAATAGCTGATAATACCTGAATTTCCCCACTGGCTTGTTAGATTATCAAACAACTGCACAATGGTGCATGAATTGGTGGCTTCAACTCAGACACATATTTGCACGGTAAGAATATTTGTAAGGACTCTCACTGAACTTTTGGGTTCCCAGCCTCGAGATCTGTATTACCAAATCTTGAAGTGTACCTCTCAATAGATCCAACATCAAAGCCTCCAAGTGTTTTTGAAGAGGCCAACATTTGGTCACGTTCCTAAAATAGCCTTCCGTCTAAAGGCACAAATTAGGATTAGGCTAATGTGTCAGGTGATTTTGCTGACAGTCGCCGAAGGGAAAGTGATGCACGCACAAAGATGAAGTCCTGCAGATTTTAAAAGACCCACTTAAACTCAGATAAACAGAAATTACTTCTCATGGAAACCGCGTCCTTGCTGACATGGCTGACAAGAGTGTAAGACCAGAACACTGTACTCTGACATCAAACTCTGATGTTAACTAGCTAACAGTTTACCCCTGGCTAACATCACAGAGTGTGTCAGCCAGGAGTAAAGATCTCTGCCTGAAGCCCCCCTACAGGCTCTGGCAGCAGTTTAAACTCTACAAACAGAGATACACACAGACAACACAAAAAGAGGATTGAATGTTGTCAGTTAAGGTGGGGATATACATGGATGAGTTTGTATACTTTCTCATGTTGTTTCTTTTCCACGTTTTCTGCCAGCTGACTGTTCTTAACTGGATAGTGGCGATGCAGAGATCGGGGATTCACTACATCAGAGAGAAACAGATGGAGACAGAAAACCATGTTCCTACACACAGAGCGGGGAATGAAAGAGATTAAGAAAGGGAATCATTCAAAGAGCAAGTGGGAAAAAAAGCCTAAAAATAGAATAACCTACGGAAAAAAAAAAGCTGAATAACGGTGAAAGGAAAAGAGCAATTCCCTTAAGCAGTGAGCTGGCCTTATCACAACTGCAGCAAGTCTGCTCAAAGCTGCTTCCATTACATCTAGCCTTTGGTCCAAACTTGTAGCTATCCACAAAGACACAATGGATGGCTGTTCAGTTTACTACCTTAAGGTTTAAACATTTATAGATATGCTGTCTGTAATGGCAAGAGATTAAAAAAAAGGGGGGGAAATGATGGCTGATATGTAACAACAGGGTAGAAAAGAGGAAGTGGATGTTTGGAAAAAAAAAAAATAGAGAAATGACTGGATTTCTTATCCTGTGTCCTTCATGAATTGTTGTCAGTGTCAGAATACTGCCAACATTGACCTCTGAGGGCTGTGCCGATTACACATCATTTTACTGTCATCTCAAGTCAATTTATGCTCCTCATAACAAAGCAACTCATTTTAAGATTCATCAGCTGGTGAAGTGTTCTTTGTACATCTGAGCTTGAATTAGTTGTTCATTCTCATTATAGCACTTGGTAGAAACCAAGTTTGCATGGTTTGACAGTTGGGTTGAGACACCTCCTTCCATACCGCAGACGTAACCTTACCTAGAACAATATATTATGTATTCACTACGTATTTGTCCAACTTCCTTTGTTTCCCTCTTTTTATAAAGTCTACTGTAAAAGTTGATATTTTTCAAAGTAGTGATGTCAAATTCCAGTGGGGCACAGGTGAAAAACAAAAGAAAAAAATAGAAGGAAAGCCTAGTTTTATGCAGTTGCCTGGAGACGGGGGATTCCCGTAGGAATGATTGAACAACTACTTGAAAAACAGTCTGTGCTTGTGGGAATCACTGTAGATTTGGTTTTCAGGCATCAAAATAAGGTCTTGCAGACCTGCGTCCACAGGCCACGAGCACATGAAGGCCCCTGTTCTACTACCATAATTTAGTTCCAAACAACTTTTCTGACGTTGACTTCATATATACGCAAATTCAGGGTTGCAGACACATTTACAGATGGAATAAAGTTAGGAAGAATCACGCTTGTGTTCGGGTACCCTCCTGTGATCTCTGTCATTAGATGAGAGGTGGTAGTCGAAGCAAATTGGACAGTTGCTCCAGACAGAATCAAACATGTTTAATCTACTGCAAGTCATTAGTCTCGTCTCATTTAAACTTGGTCTCTTGTCCTTTGATTCATAAAGGAGCTTGTTTGCAGCTGTGTAAAGAGTGACCTCATCAGATCCCCCTGCGACTTATGTTCTGGTACCAACTGTACAATTTTTACAGTCTTATAAGGTTAAGCCAAGTCACATTATACAGTATGAAATTGTTAAATAACAAATTTACAGCATGTTACACTGTGTGCATGAATATATGTTGAATCGTGGCTAGGAAAGAAGCAAATCCCAGAGTTTTCCAGGCTGTAAATGCAGCGTCATCACATGGCCTCACCACAACATTAGCAAGTTGCTGCTAATGTGCTAACGCACGATGACTCGACAGTCAGTGTTGTTATAGTCGTCTTTGTGTGCTTTGAAAAGAATATAAATAAAATCGAGATAAAGCCCCGTCTTTCTTCTTTATTTGAGTTGCATTTTTTGCCCATTTCCCCGCTGTTGTTGCTAGGCTACTGTGCTGTGTGGACGCGCTAATGATAACGTTATTTCATAGTGAGCTATCGCTCTGTTAGCTGACAGAGATGATGCACTGTTTTCAGCTACGATAGCCGATTTTTCTCACAAATTCATTTTTTTTGTGTGTGAGATGTCCAGAAACCTACAGTATGAACCAGCCTCATGGCAAGGGTGTCATACATTTGAAAATCTTTTTAAATTTTTCACAACCTTGTCAAGTGTCTGGTCCCTGCATATAACAATGATTCCTCTCAGTAACAAGTGGTTACTGAGGTAGCAATTCAGAGAAAATAGCTGTCATTGAATGTTAACCATCCGCACACATCTGCTCACATCTTTTGCCATACTTATGCCATTGTTGATTTATATTCTAATCCTTGAACCTTATGCAAACTTCACTCATTGTGAAGTAAGATTTTTGTCTGGTTTCATGTGTTACATATGTCACATTCATGATAACATGGAGTTCATCGTACTGCAAAATACTAGAATCAACACTACACCATAAGACAGCAATTATGGGTTACACATTTGATAGTTTAAAAGCATTTAAAAAATAAGCATGCACTAATGTGAATGAGCAGAAAAGGATTAAAATTGAGTAATTCAATTCCTGTGTATGAATATTCTAGGATATTTATAATATAATTGCAAAAGAACATTATCCAGTTCTGCCTTTTTTCGAGTCAAAAAGTGTATGGACAAGCCTTAGCACATCTAAGTTTTTATGAAGAAAAGCTGTTTATTTATTTATTTTTCCTCACTCTCAAGCTATATTTGTTACATATATGATGAGGGCATCATAACTTTATCTTAATTTGAGATTATATGGTACTTTTTTTTTAACCAGTATTAATTTACTCATCCCATAAATGTCTGGGTAAGGATTTAAAGCCGTTTTTATGTAAAGTAGAACATTCATCTGCTTTTTCCTATTCATGGGTTCCAGGGGTCTGCTGGAACCAATTCCAGCCATCTTCAGGTGAAAGGCAGGGGTATACTCAGGTTGCCCATCGCATGGCCACTAAGGCACAACATATTTCCTAAATTTTAAATTATAATAATAATTGCCAAATGGTTGCATGTTCATTTATCTCTGTGTGGCCACAAGGTGGATGAGTGACCTGTTGAGGGTTCACGCTGCCTCTGATCTGATGATAGTTGATAACTACCCAAATGAAGCTTATTTGCAGATGAGAGTGATCCTGAATAACTATTTGATTTCTATGTGGAATAAAGAGAAGATAACTCATTTACCCTACACCTCTCAGACTAAGATTCTTTAGGGGGTAAGTAATTGCCAGGGCAGCAGTGGCACGTGAAGAATGATGGTGGACAAAGCCAGGTAAAGAAGCCCCCATCCAACTCATTATTCACCTGTCTTCATTTTTGAGCACCACTGAATGTACTATAGTAACACCCTAATACTCATTATCTGTAAATGGCTGTAATTTATGTGACACGTGGCCGATGACAGGCAGCTTCATGGTTTGATCACCCATTAATAGATCTAGAGAGAGCAGCACTTCCATATAACAGCTGAAGCATGGCAGCTAAAGTAAATGATGAGCTTGACTTTGGCTTGACTGCAAAATGTCAATTTGAAATACAATGTACCAATAAAGTACTAATAACCAAATTAGACTTCTTTTTTAGACAAATTGATTTGAACTAGCCAATGAATGCAGAAGAGGCGTGTGACAAGTACATGTCAAGATGATTATATACACAATAAGATCAACACATTTTAATTTAAGTGAAGATACCAGTGTCAGAAAAGTTTGCATCTTGATCTTTTGTGGACATCTCATAAACAATACTTGGAATCCAAAGGCTCTAAATTCACTGCCAAGAAAAACAAAGGCAATAATACAGTTTAATTACAACTTTTAAAAAGGCGAATTTCAATATTCAGATTGAAGCGTAAAAGAACAAAAGGTCTAAGTAAGTGTAGATGGGTTTACCAGTAAGTACGCAAGTATACAATCGGAAAGCTTGTCACTCAGCTGTCAGAAGTGATCCACTACTGTACTCAGATGTGTTTGCACCTGTCAGGTCAGAGCGTCGAGGCCGCAGATAAGAGTACTAAAGTATGACATGACATAAAATGCATAAACACAACCTACTCAGGTGAAAACACTTCCTGAAGATCGCTCTCTGCTTTTCACTCTTGTATGGAAAACTCCGTATCCCATTTGAGACAGATAAAAAAAAAAAAAAATCTAGAATGCAACAAAAAGCTTAAATCTTTACACTGTTAGTGTTTAACAGACACGGGGGGAAAGCGGTTTTCAGAGTCTTGACCAACTTTACTGAGCAGCTTCCCTGCATTTCAAAATTACAAACTAATCTACTTACGTCAAGTCAGCAGCTCAAAAACAACTGAAAGTGAGACGAAGAGATGATGAAGTTTGGGAAAAAAAATATGAAGAAACAAACTTCTGGAGATTTCTACAAGCAGCAGAAATCTCTGGGGGCTTTGAGTGTTGACCCCACGATCCAGTCTCAGACTGAATTTTACTCTGCAGCGATTACATTTTTCATTGGGCCTTAACGATGTATTTTAATTCACTGCACATGCATTCTGTGGGGCTCTGAAGACAGTTGGAGCACCTGTGCACTCATTGGTCAAAAAAGTTTGAACTAGTTACGTTCTTGCTGAGATGCAGCAGTTCTAATGAGCACATCAACCTGCTACCTGAGAGCTATCACATGCTCCGAAATGTGCTGCTGAGATCTAGTTCCTGGTAATAGACAGGAGGTAAGAGGAAAGAATGAAGTGAATTAGAGAAATGTTAAGTTTCAGAGAGAGCACTGCAGGCTATCATCTGGGTATCGTTGATGAGGGCAGTTTTTGGCCCTCGGGAAGAACAAGACTGATGAAAACCGGGATAATGAATTGGCAGCGAACAACAGTGACTGGACTGAGGAGCTTGTTGCTAGAACATGTTTGTGGTTCAGTCAAATGTTTCACACGGTGACATTCAACGGAGAGTCACAGGTACTGAAGTCCACTGGTGCCCTCTGTCCTTTCTGCGGCTCGTCTCAAATGACAACTGACTATTTCGTTTCATCTCCAGCCAGTGAATGGTCAGAGAGGAAGATGGATAAGGGAAGAAAATAATGATCAACTTCAAAAAAAGAAAAAAAAGAAAAGAAAAATTGCTTGTGACAAGTTCAATTTTCAAAGCAGCCTTTGGAAATTGAAATATCAACATTCCCTCAGGGTCCATATAAAATGACATATCTGATTGGCTCTCTACTCCTAAAGCTTGTATTGATCAGTTTTTTTAAACAAAAAAAACAAAAAAAACAACAACTTTTGTAATGAGACAGAGGTTGATCTGGAGAGCCTTTGTAGTGGGGTCCCAACTGTATTTGTGTTAGAAAGCTAAACACATTTCTCAAAACAGAGGGTTATCCAAGAATACCATCACTCATCACCAGCGTGATGCCTGCAGGATTAAGTTAAACAGCAACATTTTAATCTTAGCATTTTAACTGTAAATAGACATCTAAAAAGTGACGACAACTATTGAATCGTCTAGTCTGATTATGCTTCGACAAATTCCGATCATATTCATCACGTATGGCATGCTGATGCCAAAAACAGGGAGAAAGCCACGAAAGACTAATGATGATGTACAATATTCATAGGAGCTTCAACCTCTCCTCTTTACTGCTGGAAGGAGAAATGATGGTGCATATACAACTTCCTGCTTAAAATGTATTATTTCCTTCAAAGGAGGTGTGGAGGTGACAGTAAAGTCCAGGATTTACAGATGTTTACACTCTTGCTTGGTTATACTCTTGTTTTCTCTTCTGTCCATCCCTACTTTCTTTCTTGAATGCCAGGTGCACACTGAACGATTTCAGCCATCTCTGAGGAAAGATGCGGAATTGTGGGTAAAAAAAAAAAAAAAAAAATCCGGTCACAATTCAAGGTATCCTCAACCACTCAGTGTAACATGCTGTAAATTAATTGCTTCCTGATTTCACGTCATGCAGTGTGACTTGATTTAATCTTACAAGACTGTAAAAATCATTCAGCTTAGTCACCTCTGACATGATGTCCACTGCAGAGCTCCATCATCGTTGACATTGTCACAAAAGCAGATTTGATTGCGACGGGGGTCCAAAGTTACTTTGCATAGTTTTTGCTGATGCAATGAAGACATGAAAACAAAAACAAACTAACTGATTTGTGTTCCTTTAATCTATTACAGAAACTATGTGGGCAATGTCTGAGATTGCTTTTTCTTTTAAAAATGTTGGCATTTTCTGAAAAGAACGTCAATGTAATCAATTATGGAGCCAGCGGAGAGATACAATTACAAAAAATAAAAAAAATAAAAATCAATATAAGCCACCATCTGTTTTTGTTTTATTTATTTATTTATTTATTTATTTATTTCTAAACATGACTTAAAGGTGAGAAGAGAGTGATTTCTGTAAATTCTTTTTAAGATCTTTGTGTTTGGATTGTTACTTTTATTCCCTTTTCATATAAGAACTTACACTTTCTTTTATATATATATATGCATGTCACACATATTTCCAACACATTCAACATGCACTGCATGATGAAAAAATAAATAAAAAACAAAACATTTTGTCAGCACTCTCCACCATACTACTTTAATTTTGCATCAGTGCAGTTTAATTGGACGCAGACTCACTGGCCACAAGTGCTCATTACCTTCTCCAAAACAACACCTGAAGACATCTCCTTCTATATAATCCATACGGGTTGTACGTATGTGTGCGTCATGAAGGAAAAAAAAAAAAAGTGCTCAGGTTTTTGCTTTTTTCTTTCCTAATAAAATGATATTTCAGCTGTATTCACTCTGCCGCAGCTTGTTAGTGTGGCTCTTATCGACTTGCAGATTCTGTAGACATTTCAGTCAGCAGCCTGAAATCAAATGAATTCCTAGTGATATGTAAAAGTTTCATTGTAATGCATACTGTGAGGGTGGCCCACATGTCAATACTTGGCTTTGACTTCTTTTATTTAACTGGCATGGCGGTGAGCCCACTGTGCACAGCTTCAGCCAATTAAAATACCCAAAAGATCTACGCAGAGCAAGAAACTGAGGGGAAAAGAAAAGAAAGAAGCTGTCACAGTGGGCAGGTGTAAGAGTGACTGGAGCTATGCTCCTTTGTCACTGGTGTGCAGTGCAGTACTTCTTTTACACAAGCTAATGCTGTGCGATTTAGAGAAATATTGGGCTGAAAATGATACACAGTGCATTTCTACAGCGAGAGTTGTACTTTTTTTTTCACGAGTGTGTTAAAAAAGAAGTTGCAAGTATTATTTACTAACTATCTAAAAGAAGACTTCAATAAAAGGGTAGACTAACTATTCAACAGGAAATATCTTTTTTTTTATTCATATGGTGTTAATAAATGTCACCAGCACCTCACAAAGTCATACAAACATTCAAGGTCTCCACCTTCATCTTTCAACCTCACCAAAAAATGAGGGAACACGTGATTGAAGGACAAAAAAACAAAAATCATGTCCCTGACCGCTGTGGTTAATTTAATTTTAGCAGTTGGTTCTTTCCCAGTCTGACCAGCCATACCCATTCATTTTGTGGAATGGGTAATGGCAATCTGAGAAAGCTGTGAATAACATTTTTACACTGCACTCATTGGACATACCTCTGGTTGGGATGACGCCATCTATTGGTGGAACACTGACCGTCTAGTGACAGTGGTTGTCCCTGGTGGTGCAATGAGAACAACCTTTAGCTCAGCGTTTGGAAGACAGAGGACATCAGCGGACTTCCACCCACTCATATCTCCCCGTATGTGGCCACCAATGTCTATCCTCCATCAAAAAGGAGACGCGGTGGAGGTTTGACCTGCTACAGTCAATGCTGGTCCATTTCTACACTGCCATCATCAAGTCCATTCTTCCCACCTCATCACCAGTTGATGTGCTGCCTCTACTACCAAGGATGAGAGCAGGCTGCAGCGTATCATCATTCTACAGAGAGGGTGATGGGCTGCGACCTCCTCAAGGATACTGAGGAGAGCAGGGAAGAGCCTTCCTAACCTCGATACAAACTGTTTGAATCACTGCCCTCTGGCATGTTAATGCACCTGAAGACCAAGGCAAATTCCTTGTTATGCTAAAGTTACTTTCCAAAGAGATTCTCTTTCCTTCTTTACCTTTATCGTTTGCATGATATCGAGTCCACATTATCTTTCTTTTCTGATGGTTTTCATATTTCTTTATTTATGACTTCATTGTGCTTTACATTCACAGACAAGTCATCGACAATTTAATTTGGCTCTGGACATGTAATTCAAAATGAAAGGTGTAGGCTTTTCAGTGTGCTCTGCAAGGAAACTTGAAAACCTTTCTGACAAATGTGGCTTGTTTCTATGGTGATTTCGCTTGCAGGGTGAGGCAACAGGAAAGAGTACAGTCAACCAGAAGGCGTACATTTATTACAACAAATAGAAATGTCAGACTTGTATTTACATAAATGCTCATACTGGTGAATGCTGCCAATAAGCATTTTGTTTGTGTTTGACAAAATAAGAGCAGCTTGCCCTTTATCTCAGTGGCCTAAAGGTTGCTCAGCATATAATCAGGCAAAGAAAAAAACAAAAAACAAAAAAAAGAGCAACTCACGTCTTCCTGAGAGTTAATCTAAAATTACAGTGGGATAAAAATGTCAACTTCATGGCAATGTCCCACAAATCTTTCTCGTCCAGGCTTTTAACTACACATTCAGACCCGAATGGTACCTGTCACATTGATTCTGAGTGAGTATTTACCAGGAAATAAATGCCAAATTACTGCAACAGCACGGCAATAGCTTATAGGGCAATACATTTTGAATGTCTCTTGGGATCAGCAGGATCAGCAGCACAGCACTAATTAAATTGTTACTTCTACAATGGCTTAATTTATCTATTTTCCAATGTGTTAATTTTGCTTTAATTATCATCCTGGTGATTTAAATAATCCCAATAATGAATTAACCATTAATTACGCTTACTTTTGATGATTTGTCATTTTGACAGAGATGAATAGTTAAACTGGATTTTCAAAAATTCATATGAGTGCTTGAAATTACGTAGCGAGCAAAACCATTGTTTAAGTATAGAGTTTGAAAAAGAATATTAAATGAAAAGTTTGATTTTATTCTTCTTTTTCTGTCTTCCTCTACTGCTCCCCAAAGGAGATTTCCTTCTCTTTTCAGTGTGAGTGAGTGTGCATGGGTGTAAATGTGTGAGACAGCTCCTCTCTGGCCATTATCCACCCCCAAATCCTTCAAAAATCAGAATCTGTCACTTTCTGTGTGTCTCCTGATTCTCAGCCAAACAAGTAAACCCCACCAGAGCCCGGTAAAGACTGCAAAACCCACTCCTTCAAAAGCAAGAGAAAGAGTGTGAAGTTGTTGTTTTTTTTTTGTTTTTTTTTTGCCAAGACAGTCTAGTGAGGTATATCACCACCAAATTCTGTCAAAGTGAAGATGACATGATGCCAGACTCTATGAGTCCTGCCGCTGTATGTGCATTTCTACTGCAGGATTTGACGGATTAAATGTGGAGATATCAGTATTTTCCACCTTAGAAATGTCTTCATGATGTTTTACTTGGATTGAAGATAATTCAGACAGGGTTTTACTTTGGTACATGCTCGCCTGGCAAGCCATACCCGTTGACTTCTCTTTCATGAAACTGGTCTAATACCTGTGTCATTCAAAGGCATTTTCGCCAGTACAAAATGTACTGAACCAATCCCAGCTGGAAGGGGGTGGGCTTTATATGATGAATCACACAGCTGCGTCCAATAGCCACTATTCAGATGTTAGATGGCCTCCAGAGAGACCAATAACACCATGAAACCAAGTATTTTATTGCAGGCATTCCAACTCCACTGCATGTCATATTTTGGATGTCCAGTCTGGTCGTCACTCTAAATCTTGATCTGTGATATTGGCCAGACGAAGCAGTATCGTAATATGAGAGAGAAGGCCTTTGAAATGGAGACTGTGCTATAAGTTTGCTCAAAAGGCCCTTTGTTAGACTAGCTTTTGTTTCCCCCATCAAACAGAGATATCATTAAATCAGTTAGCTTTCAAGCATTTTGAAATCAGAGATGTGAATATGTAGCTCTAGTATGACATACCCTGCCGTGGATTCCTTTATGATTTCTGTCTCCACAAGCACCATCGTGACTCGTTGCCATGTTTCTTTACATAACACCCTTTTAATCATCTAACTTGAAGCTTTCCATGAAAGGATATGCAATCTGTCTACACTGCAGGATAAATGAGTATCCTTCAGTCGGGGTACTGAGGACCCACTGCCCAGCATGTTTTAGATGCTTCTCTGATCCAACACACCTGCTTCAAATCACCATCACTCTGTCAACAAGGTCTACACAAGTCTGTTAATGACTCAGCAATTTGAGTTGTGTGTGTTGGAGCAGTGTGTCCTCAGGGCTCAGACTGAAGAACACTGCTGCAGAGACACGGATAACAGGTAACTCTCCTGCAAAGTCTGTAAACAAAATATACGTCCATGCTATTCCCCCCCTCCTTTTTTCAGAAGGGGTATTGATCCAAGCGCGTTCACAGTCGTTCAGTCCAAACAGGGAGGTTACACATAAATGGGCTGTACGTGGTCAACGATGTAGGGACGTGGCAGATCCTTGTGGACTGGTACAGATGACAGCATCTACATCATACGGTGCTCGTGCATGGGCGAATGCGGAAAGCACAGCTCCACCTTCAACAACAATATTGATTTGGCTTTTTGACTCTCTTTATTGTTTCTAGGCCAAAAGAATTACCACTCCATTCTTACTGTGCACAGAAATGTGAGACAGAAAACATGCAACAGTATTGCTTCAAAAAAAGAAGTGCAAACTGGATCAGAATAAGTCTTTGTTATGGGTCCAGCTCCTGAATCATTTAACATTTCTATAATCACCCATTCCACTGCATCTCTTCTGAAAACTGTTTAATTTTTCTATTCTGATGTTGTATCCTCTTTTATTAACATGCGTCTCTTGTCCTTGTTATGTCAGTCCCGCCCTCTTTTGAACGTCTGTCCGCTCTAAAGTTGCACATTCACTGAGTCATTCTTTATTTGGAGTATATTGTGTGTTTTTCATTGCTGTGTAACAAATGCGACCGTTTCCATACCCTTAGATCCAAGTCCTTCCCCTCCCTTTCTAAGTATCTTTCTCACCCTCTCACGACTCTCACCTCCTCAGATTACTGGAGATTGATTACCGACAGTTACTCTTGGTAAGGATCTGGGCAGTCCTCGATTCTCCAATGGGACCATGGCTATAAATCTGACTTTGGACGTTATGCTGTGACACAGCACGCATAAGCCAATGATGGATTTATGAGAGAGGGACACTGATTGAGTGTGGTTCTTTTATACAACTGGAACTTAAGTACAATCATCAGAAAGAGAAAAGAAAACCAAGGAAAATGCAAATGACCATGCAGAGAGTGCCAATTGATGTAACGAGAATGGACAAAGTTTGCAGATGTGTTAGAAAAGCTGCTGCACAGATAGAATCTGTAGTTATATACTCTTCAGAACATGAAATGGTATCTATTCAAGCCACTCTATGTAGCAATACCACTTATGACCACATAGAGGCAGACAGTTCTGCTGCACTTTCCTTCCTCTGGAGGTGCACTTTGGACTATGTTTCAAATCACATACTTGCACAATTCAGCTTACTCTTTTGAGTGGATGAGTCCATTCACACTGGCATTTCAAAACTATTTTTCAAAACTCAAAAAAAGTGAGATTTGAATTGAATGTAGAACATAAGACTTTCAATGGTCGCCTTCTTGTTGACGTAGCTGAAGAAGTGGGACACTTGTTTGCTGTGTTTTCATTTAAAGATCATAGTGATCCATATTTGGGCAACAAAGATGGCGCAGTATTAATCATTCATAAAAAGGGGAAAGATTAGATACATGGCAAGGAAAATTGAGTCAACGTTGGAATGAAATTTACGGATGACAAAATGTCAGATCTTGGTGGTGCCATGGTGGTTACTCAGGTAAAGCAACTGAAAAAGAAAGTTTGCTGCTGTGGTAAAGGCAAAAATGTCACCAATACATTGGGAAAGTGCTAATTTCCACATCCCACATGTACATGCACAGTCTAAGTAGTACATTGGGTTTGAGCGTAGTCTTGAAACTGGGGTATTTAGAACACAACCATGAATTTTCTTGTGATATGCTCCCCCATGTGGTCGTAAGCAGTATTGTTACACAGAGTGGCTTTAAACCCGTTGAATCCCACCGGAAGCAATTGTTGCCATTTTTGTTTTTAATTTTTTTTAAAGCTCTAAATGTGTTATTTTTGCCTTTGAGCAGTTTTTAAAATCAAAGAATAGGTTGTCTTCTCTAAATTGTATCGATGTCATGAAATTAGTGTGAATGGTCACATGACCAGGCCTCTGTACTTCCTAGCTGCACCTCTGGAAGGAGATGTCTGCCTCAAACCTGTACAAAAGCAAATAGGTAAAATACCTTAATTAAAAGATATAACTGAAATATTTTGTACACGTGTTTTTTGAAGGGTCTACTATATAATTAGAATTATATGGATGTTTGCATCTTTTGATCACAAGAAGAGTAAATATTGCCGCTAACAGAACACAGTCATAGTGTCACAGGTTTTGGCTGTTTTATTTTATTGAAAATACAACTTCAGAAGTTGTCAGAAGTTTTGGATTTTCTAGACTTATAAGAACCCCAAAATGAGATGTGTTACATCACAGTCTATCTATAGTTGAAAAAGATGCATTTGAAACGGACCGTGTTACAATTATTATTATTTTAAATCGGCGTAAATAGGTCTAATTGAGGGATTGGCATACATTTATGTGATTTCCCGCCAAGTATAAAACCTACATTTTCACTAGCATAGCCAACATGAAATGACAATGCATGCACATATTTTGCAGGGAAAAATTCGGCATTAAATGGGTTAAATACCCTTGTCCTAGGCTGAATTACTGCAATTACAACATTTAAATCACATTTTACTTATGTAGACAGAATGTCCACTTCTCATTAAGGCAGTCCCATTAAAATGACAGATGTTAGTTAAGATAATTTAGTTAAGATAAGTCTGTTAAGATACGTTAGTGAGGCTCCTAAACTCATATAAAGGCATCGTTTATTAGCAAAAGCTCTCACTCAAATAAATCTCAGTGCAAACACTTGGTTCACAGAGGATGACTCAAAAGCAAAGACACCTGCTGCGAAAAAGAGAGAGTCACGCTAGGGGTTCTCCAGGTTGAAGCAGCATGGTTGCCTGTTCTTTAGTAAGAGGTAGAAGATAATAAGTTCGAGACACCTGGAAAATGCAAGAGGTGGCTCACAGGGAGAGGAAAATAGATTCTTATAAAGAAGAAGAGACAGAGAAAGGACAAGAGAAAATCAAATGGGCTTCTGACCATTGTGTCAGGAAATAGGATGATGAGGCAAATAGAGAGAGAGTGATAGCTGGAGAGAGGAGGTACCCTGTGGTTAGGGCTTTACGACAAGCAGAGCAGCAGAGGGAAGCATACTTGTACATTCTCAACACATAACCTTTCACATGTCTGCAGGGTGTGATAGAAGCTGTCTGAAACCAACATCTTCTGCACGGTAGCTTGACCTCTTTTCAAAACAATACTTCCCCAGCTGTTGATGGTTATGAATACCTCTCACTCGTTCTTTCTCATCTTATTGCTCACCTTCTTATTTTCCGTCTCGCTCTTTCTGAAGTGGGAAATTTTTACTTTCAATTCGTATGTCTCTGTTGTGTTTTGCTTCTTTTACTATTTTCTTCTCTTTCACTAATGTGACTCAGACCCAATATTCAGCACTCAGAAGAGTGTTTGGGACAGCATCAGTGGGAAGACACCAACAACCTCATATAGAGGAATCCCCAAAAGGAACATCTGGGTGACGTGACGTCCAATATCTTTCAAGGGATACCAATCAGTACGTTTACCAACTGTCATACAGTAATTATATCGTCTACGTAACTGATGGACAACTCCAAATACCTTACAGATAAGTATTATAGAATTTTGACTCAGACTGGTTAGAAATCATAGTTCTGTCTCAAAGTTATTTTGCTAATATGGCAAATGGTGTCCTATTAACATGTTTTCCTTTTTTTTTTTTTTGTTACAATCTGTAATGACTGATGTAATCACAAGTGGACATTCTCAAAGGTCCCATACTTTGCTTCTCCTTACTTTCAAAGGCTGAAAGCTGACTCAAATTGCAATATAATCAGTCTAGACATACGCTTTAGAGGGTATGAACTGATTAAGCTGTAAAAAGTTTTGATAGGGAAGGAATACCAGGGTTTTTTCTTTTTTTTTATGCTCAAACAAACACAATTTGCATACTGGCCCTCTTAACAGAGGTGTACATGGTGAACTGAGTGACTGCTGACTGTTCTCTTCCGATGACTTCAAACAAATCCAAACCAGTTCTCCCACTGACACCATACGTGGAACTGTTTTGCCAAAGGTGCTGCTATGCAAAGTGGCCAAACGTCCCTACTTCAGCCTCATCTGTGAAAAGGACATTAGACATAAGACATATGGTTTGCTCTGGTGCAAGCTTGCAAACATTTTGTGCTTCCATTATTTGATTTTACATGTCAACTCAGGCTTAGAGTCTAAAATGTTGCTCTTGGGTGTTTCAATTCATTAATTTTTTTGTGGTATTCCATGAGCATCACGCAATCTGATCTCGGGTTGAACTAGCAGATATCTGAGTGAATGTTTTCTGTTATCTTTCTATCCATAGGATGATGGGTTCAAATTGACTGAAAATGTAACTGTTGCTCTCAGCTGCTGCCTGTATCGACCAGGTCACTGTTGACAACAATCCATCCAATATCTACATGTGCTTCTGCCTAAAGCAGGGGTCTCAAACTCCGTTCCTCAAGGGCCCCTGGTCTAGAGTTTCTCTGCCAGAAGCATGTGTCTCGTCGATTAAAAGAAGCCTCAATTAAAGATTTAAAAAAACAAAAAAAGGTTGCAGCAATGGATTGGTTAAGAGCTGCTTTTTTTTCTGCTCAGCATTATGTGAAACACAGTCAAGTTCAGCCTTGATTTTATCTTTCTAAGCTACAAACCCTCTGCAACCACACAAGGGCTTCTGGGTGCTCATGTCATCTTGCTTTGGAGGTACAGAGGTCATGCTACAAGGACGGGGCTGATCGCACTTTTGCTGTTGCTTGTCCCAAGTTGTGAAAACTGACTTCCTGACATGTGGAATCAAAGACTTTTAAATCAAGTCGTAAAACCCATTTATTCAGGACAAAATCCTTGCATCAAAATACGCTTTTTACATGATTCTGCTTTAATTATGGTATTTTGATGGCAAAGGTAATCAAAATGAGCATGCTGTCATGTAACCTTCAACTAACTTCACCGTAGCCCCACCCTCCTCCCCTTCCTCTGAAAACAAACCTATGCCCTTGGTAGTGCTCTCCTCATTAAAGCCCCATCAGCAAGTCACATCATTACCTGTTTACTCCTTTCACTCCTCTCTCCTCCCTCTCTTCTGCTCTCTGTGTTAGCCAGCCAGCTGCCACACACTCCAGAGGATACTCCAATTACAAACAACACACAGAGACACGCAAACCTGCACGGGTGGATATTCCAATTAAATCCAACGCGCCGCACAAACACACTCAAACGCAGATAAACGTGAAGTTGCTGGTGGACATGCTAATTAGCAGAGCAAACATGGCACGGATGTGGCTCAGCTCATCGAGTGAGACCTGGCAGATAACACCCGCAAAAAGGATATACCCTTTATAAGGTCAAAAACACGCACACAGATGACTTCACACATGGACGTTTCCTACAAGCGCCATGACACATCATCACCTATGAATGGTAACAAATACAAAACAATACAGAGAAGGTCAGGAGCTCGCTGTCATTCACAGTCAGTGGCGTAAAGGTTACAGAAGCTGCCAGCAGCGATGAACTGGATGGAGTTTCCGTCTATGGAAAGCAGACAAGTGACCTCCTTGTTCGGTAAGGTTGGACTTTGTTGTCAGGATGTAGGGAAATACAAAAAGGTCAATTTTTTATTTTTTATTTTTTTTTGAAGGGGTGGAGGTGGGGGAGGGGGGTAAAGAAAAGAAAAAAATCACTGAGTCACTCAAAACTTCCCGCATCATTAATTATCCCAAACCTCAATGGGGAAAAAAATGAGACAGAGAGAAGGAAAAGCACTTCGAAACAGCCCAACAAGAGTATAATTTCTCTGATGTGTGATTAGATGGGATCACTTTGATGTGAGCTTTATGGCAATGTGACTGAGGCTGACGCTGTTCTTGAAAGGAAAATGGGCCGACACGTGGGGAAAGAGAAATGAAAATTGGCTTACTGACACTCCAAAACAGCAAGAGACTATAAGAGTTGACTTTTCTGTAGACGATATAAAGGAGGGCCTTGGATATTCAGTGGATATGAAGGTTTGTCTGGAGAAGAGAATGACACGGAGGTACAACAACAGCATTTGAGATTATGTTGATGCTATCTCAAGGATGCAAGCACCCAAGGAAGAATAATTCATCTTAGTTATTTTACTTTTAGTTGTATAATAAGCAAAGAAATGTGGAATTCATTGTTTTGCTGTTTGCTTTAATCTACAATAAATGTGAACTAATTTTCAATAAAATATTCGACAAACACAATATGGTTAAGCTGATAACACACAATGATGTCTCATGTCTTTGCTGAGTGGACTCATAAAAAATTCACAGAGCTCACAAAGCTAGGTGATGAGGTAAATAAACCCACAGACTAATTATTTCAACAAAAGATAACAGAGCTAATAGTTTAACATACCTGGAGTCCAGTTAATGAAAATAGTTTGGAGGGTTAGTTTAAGAGTTACATTGATTGATAAAAAGACAAACACTGAGCTTACTGTTCGAAAGAATGCAAATATGAACCGTGTCCATGCAAAAAGGAGACCTCCAAAGACAAGAGCAATAGAGTTGCAATAAGGAAGTATTGTGTATGACACAAAAAAGGTGCAGGGTACCAAAGTAAACAAGTGACCATGAACTAACTATTTAACCATTACTTAATCATTAAATTCTAGAGTGGGCTTCAAGGAGAGTAATGTTTCGTTGATGGTCAAGTCATCAAAACGAAATGAGTAACCAAACAAGGAACAAACCCTTCCACATTTGTTTCCCAAAATTTAATTGATAATTAAGCAACAATTTGTACTTTATTGTAAAGTGTTACTGTGGCATTACTATAGGCTGCATTCAGAGGTAACTTGCAAACATCTCTGTTCATGAAAAAAAATAAGTCTTGGTAAAAATGTTAAGCACGATGTACGACACAAAAAAGGGACAAGTTACCAACACTCTCAAGCTTATCAAAATATCCTCAGGGATAATATCAGCAGAAGTTGGGTGATCCAGCAGGACGATAACTCCAAGCATCAGTGTAAAATCTACTACAGAATGGCTTCAGAAAAAGTCAGTCAGAGCCCTATATTAGAATGTTTTATCTGTGCATTAAAAGAGTGTAACATCCTATTCAAAATCAGTGAGTACAACCACTATTAATCTGTTTGCAACCATGCCTCTGTGTCTATTCACATTTTATCTTTCTACAATGTGCACCTCTACTTCACAAAGGCATACGTGTTTAGCATCGTGAAGCACAAAAAGTGACACCTGGAATGAATGACCAGCCATGAATCTCAATGAGTATATAAAGTGTTTTATTGTTAAAACCAGAATAGTTGCACTATCAAGAAATGGAATCGATAACCCACTGCCGCTGCAGCTTCTGTAAACACAACACTTTGCGATCTGTGTGGTGTTATGAATCAGATTAACTATATCGGTGTGTGTTTGTGTGCCTCAGTGCTGTTGAAGTTAAAGGACATCTACTTGTAGGCTGCCAGACTGTCACTCAATAAGTTACACTCCACATTGTGGTTTTGTTTTTAGTGTTTATGATAATGATCTATGCTTAAAATCAACTGAAATAGAGTAAAAGAACATTTTAGCAGGTGAATACTGGCATTGTAAAAGGGAAAAACATCCTTACAATGAAAACTTTTCATATCCCTACAATAATGATAATTCAAATACGGCGTCTCTACATATCTATGCAGGACTGACAAAGAAGACTCCATATGGACTAGATTTTAGAGAATTTTAATTTAAACCCCACACCAGCCTGAAGGCAGAGCTAATACACATTTAACTTTGAACAGCATTTAATAATAATACATACTTCTTTTTTTTGTGCTTTTCAAGACACTCAAAGACGCTTTACAAATCAGATGAGTTTACATTCAGACACATACAAAGACTCAACAGGGGGTACGGAAACAACAGTACAAAACCAGGTTTGGAGGGGAGGGCGGGTGGTGCAGGAGGATAAAGTGTCAGGTGTTACATGCAGAATTGAAGAGGTGAGTTTTAAGGTCATGCTTGAAAGACAGTAGTGTATCGGAGTTTTAGATGGCTGGGGGGGGCATGAGTTCCAGAGGGTAAGGGCAGCAATGGCGAAAGCTCTATCCCCCAGGGTACAGTATTTGGTCGTGATGATGGGGGTGAGGAGGTTGGCACCTGCAGAGCGCAGTCAGCGAGCGGGAGAGTGGCGATGGAGCAGGTCAGTGAGGTATGAGGGTGCAAGGTTGTTGAGGGCTTTGTAGGTGATGAGGAGGATCTTGAAGTGTCTGCATTGTTTTATGGGAAGCCAGTGAAGTTGATGGAGGATGGGGGTGATGTGTTCTCTGGAGGGGGAGCAGGTGAGCAGCCGGGCAGCAGAGTTTTGAACATATTGCAGTTTTTGAAGGACAGTGGAGGGGAGGTCATACAAGATGCTACTGCAGTTGTCGAGTCTGGAGGTGATGAAGGCGTGGATTAGTGTCTCTGCAGCTGAAGAGGAAAGAGTGCGTTGGAGGCGGGCTGTGTTTCGGACGTGGAAGAAAGATGTCTTGGTGACGTGGTTGATGTGTGACTTGAAGGAGTAAATGAACTATACTTATGGTTGCTGAATAATCAGTCCCATTAAAACAAATTGTCCTCATTTCATTGCTTGAGTCATTACATGCAAAATTTTTGAACTAGTTATCAAATTCTTTAAAGCAAATTTTATACTTTTCTTTGTCATTTTTTTTGCTGGAAATGTCTCCTAAATTGAACAATTGTTCTCAGGTGAATTTCCACTTTCACTCACGAGGAGGTGTGTGAAGTATTAGTTGCAATGAGCCACTCGTTCATAGTCACTCAGGGATGAATCCCATGAACCCCCACCTGACAAGCATATATGAATGAGCAAGACATCGTTTGGACCATTTCTACAGTTTACGTGGAGACAAAGCAGTGGAAGGTCAGTATCAAGGAAGAGGGGTGAGGATGAGGGGATGGAGGGGATGAAGGGGAAGGGGGCAAAACAGGTGAAACAGGGGAAGAGGGAGAAGAGGCCAAGTATATCAGCAAATACCCAATGAAATTAAGGCAACAACTGTGGAGCATGTAACCAATCATGGCCTTACAATGGCTGAGGCTGGTCGGAGGCTGGTTGGAAGAAGCACCGTAAAATAAATAGTTCAAACATTTCTTAGGGAGAACACTGGATATTACAGTCCTGTAATACTGGTACATACTGTAATAGCTCATGTTTTCTGCACATTACTGTAATTTGACTCTACACCACCTCGCTGGGGTGGAAGAGGGCCCCTTTTTACCCCTCATCAAGAGGAAGCCATTGGTGCAGTGGTGATTGCAAACAATGAAATAAGGTAGAGAGAAATTCAAAGGGCTGTAATAGATGATGACAATCTATTTGGCAATATTGAATCTGTTGCCATTTCAACAACTGACAGAGTGCTAAAAATAAATGAAATGTGCATGAAACAATTGTATAAAGTGCCATTTGAAGCAACAGTGAAAGAGTCATGGAGATTTGTCACCAGTATGTACTGGTAAAACATGTCTTCTTCTCATATACTCTAATGTTCAGCATTGTGAACTGTTTTACAGGACTTTGTAGTTTCATGCAGTACACTGACAAGTCTATATATATATACATATATATATATATATGTTCACAGAACATACTGTAATTTTTCCAAAATGCACAGGAAAAGTTGTTAGATTTCCCTCCCTCTCTCTCCAAAAGCATGTACTGGAGCTGGAATCACTGGGAGCCACTGCACATTCATATATGTTGACGAGGCGGGTTTCAATCTGGCCAAAGGTAGAAGGCGTGGAAGACATTGTATTGGACAGAGAGCGACCATGGATGTCCCAGGCCAACGTGGAGGGAATATTACAATGTGTGCAGCCATCCCAGACAATGGCGTCCTCACCCATATCCCCCTTCTTGGTCCCTATAATACACAACATCTGTTGACTTTTTTAGACCCTCTTTACAGGGATTTGGTTCCTGAGAATCAGAGGGATGAAGGCCAACTCACCAAGTATGTTGTGTGGGATAATGTCCGTTTTCACCATTCACAACTGGTCAGACAGTGGTTTGCAGCACATGACAGGATGCTGGGTGGATATCTGCCTCCCTACTCTCCATTCCTTAATCCCATAGAGGAATTTTTCTCAGCCCGGAGGTGGAAGGTCTATGACCAGCATCCACATGCACAAATGGCCCTGCTAGCAGCCATGGATGCAGCATGTGACACAATCACAGCAGAGTCATGCAGAGGGTGGATTTGCCACTCCAGGAAATACTTTCCTCGCTGCATAGCAAGGGATGACATCCACTGTATGATGATGTAGATGAAAATGTGGCCAGACGTACAGGAACGTCTGGATGTACCACAATGATTTACATCTATGTTCAGTTATAGTACTGCATGTACTGTTACAGTATATTCATTTGTGCACTGCTCTTTCAAAAGAGTGTTCTACATGTAAATACTGTGACTAGTGTATTTTTCTTTTGCACAATGCTGTAGTATTGCAAAGAACATAGTAAAAATGTGAACCACACATTTTCAGTGCCTTGTACTCACTTCCAACTACAGCAATGGGTAACTTTTTTGTAGTTTTCAAACGGCATCAAAGTATAGTGGTGTCTTGAGCATTTTTTAGGCTGTGTGAAAATTAAAACATAAGTCATTTGACCATCTAGTTCATAAACAATGGTGTCAAGACTTCATTTTGATGACACTGGCAGTTTCATTGGCATACTTGCTTTTGAGGGATGGACTTTTGAGCATGTGATGTCTTTTTGAGAAATGCACTGCTATGCAAATGTTAGTGTTGAGAAATGCACTAAAGCGATTGAGAGACAAAGGAAGGAGGCAGGATAGGGAGAGCAGCTCTGCCTATCTCAGACAACACGCACTCTGTCTCTCCATCAC